>CAJHQP010007692.1:0-30890 GCA_905132765.1 Moricandia arvensis | reverse complement strand
TACACAAGACAGTACGTACAGTCTTGGCTTCCAAGAACCAAATTTAACCTAGGATGACTTGCAAGGTAAGGCAGGTGGGAAACTCGTCCAGCTTGATCTTCTGAAGCAGATTTGAAGTTCAAATTGAGCATCAGACCGTTGGAGAGATCTGAGGCAAGTGGGGATTTAATTAGAATAAAAGTCACATGTTGCTCTTAAGAGAGTGAACTTTTGGAGAGCTGTAACTATCTCCATGGAGACCACACCCAACCTCCTGTCACCATCTCTCTCTCTCTGAACGTGCCACTCTTGGCTCTTTCTCCTTGTTTCACTGATATATTATTTGTTTAGGAAGCCTTTGTGTAGTAGTATTAATTGCAGAAATTTGCCTATATAAGGCAAGCTCATGTAACTGATTTTCCTAAGAAGAGTGAAGAGCTCTTTCTTCATATACTTTCACACTAAACTCTCTCATTCACTCAGTCTCTCCATTCTCTCTGGTTACTCACGAACTCAGTCTCTCCAATACTCTCCATACTCTCCAAACACTCATTCTCAGTTACTTATACTCTCAGCAATCTTGCTTACTCTCTTTTATACTCATAAAAACTCTCATTCTCTCTGGTCCATTCTAAACCAGACACTTAATCTTACTTATCCCTCTGCATATTATCTCCATTCTCACATGGTATCAGAGCTTCCAAGCTCCTGAAACCTTCATAGCTTCCGCAAATCATCATCTTCTCAAAACCAAAACAGTTTCTGCTACATCTCTTATCCATTGGTCCAAAGGTCTTCCAAGAGGGAAGAATCTCGCCAGAACTCATCAAAGGTTCAGTTTCAAGTTCTGTTTCCTGCAAAACCAGTTGGTACATTCTATTGTCCACTGGTCCAAACTCTCTAAGATGGAGAGCTCAAAGGAAATGGTGACTTCAGTAGCTTCAAGGAGTCCAAAGAAGAAGCTAAACTACCACATCTGGTCCAATATGCTTAAGATAATCCATTGAAGAAACCATTCTTGGAGAGAGTTCACTAAAGAAGCATTAAAGCTAAGTTGTTCTAATCATTTTCTGGCCAGCCATGCTGAAGCTCTGTGTCTGACCAACAAAACCCACGACCAGCAAGAGGACCGGAGGGGTTTGAAGTGTCTCCTTGACCAGAAGGAGAGAATCAAGAAGAGGAGGTGTTGGACAGTCAATCCACAACACAAGCCCTTCAAATTCAAGTGATTCACAGCCATGGAGGTTCAAGGAACTAGCTCAGGTTTCTTGGTTGTAAGTTAACCTCCTTAACTCTAATAAGAGCTTGCTTAATTGTCTTAAATTGTTTCTGGTTGTGTTGAGTGTGATGTTAGTATCTTAGGGACATTTCAATGTTACTAGAGTTGTTGAACCTAGTTTCTGTCCCATGATACTTAAACATGCATTGTTCTAGGAGTAAGTAAGCTTGCTAACATGATCATATAGCATCTGGTTCAATCCATTTCATTGTTATCTTGTGCTAATGGTCTGGTTAGTCCATCATAGTGGACTGGTATGCATTTAGAAGTTGGTCTAAGCTACTGGTCCCTATGGTTTTGATAAAACCAGTAACCATTAGCTTGTGTGATGTGCATTTTGTTGCTTGTTATCTCATGCTGTCTTGAATTGAATCTTGTGCATTCATATAGCTATTGCTTAAAATTGTTGCTTGATGCCTGTGTACTGTTCTAGGAGATTTCTAGCAATGTTTTGTCTTGATCTTGTCTTAGCTCATTTGTTTGTGTGCTGTATGGTCTAGGCGAGTTTCTTAGAGCCTGTTGTGTGTCTTGTTGCATTGCTAGAGGCCTAGGAGAGTTTCCTGGTCATGTCTTGCATTCATAGTTGTGTAGCTTGATTAGATGAGTTGTCTAGTCTATGCTACTGTCACAAAATTGTCATTGCATTCTGCTACTGTCATATGTGTGATAAAATGAGCCTAGAGGCCTTGTAACTGAATAGTTATCATACCTGAGCATTTAGTGAATTGGTTGCATGGATTTGAACTAAATGAGTTGTTTAGATTCTGCCCATTGCATTTTCTTAAAGCATTGGTATCAGGATTGGTGAGTTACCAAGGTCTGATCCTAGTGTGTGTGGTCTGACTCTTGCTGGAGTTTGAGTGATATTTCAGGTACACAAGTGTTAAACCTGAAGTGATAATCTGATCACTAAAGGTTATGAGCAAAGAAAGGGCCAAACCATTGTGGAAGTTCTGTCATGAACTAAGGAAGGTCCAGGAGGCATTGCTGAGCTAGAAAGAGGCTCAGGAGGGTTTACAAGGAAGGAAGAAGGCTTGGGTGAAGTTTGGAGTCGATTGGACGATGTGCAAAGTGAGGGCGGTCCGTACTGTACAGCAGTACGGACTGTACGGCCGTACGGACTGTACGGCCTGTACGGACGGGCGAGACCCAAAAGTTCACTTTTCACCCATTAGAGCATAAGTTGGGTCTGTGCAAAAATAGGGCGAAATGTGTACGGCCAGACCTAATCCATGCACATCCATGGAGAAGCTTGATGCACAAGGCAAGAAGAACCCTAGAAGGAAGAAAGGAAGAAGAGAAGAAGAAGAAGGTATCTGGATGGCATCTAAAAGGGATCAGGCGAGATACCCTTGGTTGCTTACCTTTTGTGGATAAGGAAGAGCCTTATCCAGGCTGGAAAGGAAGAGCTGAATGTGGACTGGTCTATGGACAGATACATAAGGCGTGGTGGCTTATTTCCAGCCATACTCTTCTCCCTTTAGCCAGCAAGTGACAGCCTGTCCAAGCATTTCTGGCCATGCATTTTGAATTATGTTTGACTGCTTTCTCTCTTGTTTGAATCCCTTGTAAACCCTAATGTATCCTCAGTTCTCTTTTTAAAGAGAGCATTGGCGAGTGTAATAGACAAGCAAAATAGGGGGTTTCCCCTTTCCTCTTCACAAACTCTTAGTCTCTCTCTCTAGTCTCCCTAAATCTCTAAATCTCTGGTTCTCTCTCTCTCTCATCAGTCTCACTCTCATTTCGACCTAGACAAGCTCTCATCTTCCCCATTGGGGTTCCTCTCACTTACACAGCCAGAGTTTATTAAATCTTTCATGGTATCAGAGTCAGGTTCATCAGAACCTGAGCTAAAGCTTCCACAAACCTCACACTCTCTCTCATCTCAAAACCAAACCTTGAAGACACATCCATCCGAGATCTGTTTCTGGAAGAAGAAGAAGCTTGAATCCGTGGAGTGTTCTCCTTGTCTCTCAGCTGTTCCTGTCTGTACCAGATGAAGGAGACTCGTTGAAAGCAAAGGTGGATGGATAGGCGTCATGAACCTTACCCAGATCCATCTTGTTCAAGAGTCATGTTCACCCGGGTTCCAAAAAAGATCATCCAGAAGGGCGAGCTGATAATATGAAGAAAGGAGGGGCCTTTTGAGATGGAGATACAAGAAGGTGGTCCTAGACTGAAGGAGAAGGAGGTGGGTGACGATCCAGACTCTAAGATCCAGTAAAGTCATGACCTTTATGCCATTGGAGGTTCAAGGAATCAATCCAGTTCCTTGACTGTAAGCTATTACTGTCCCTTCTTGATATTGAGTGTGATAATGACTGGTTGTGTGTTGTGTTGAGTTGAATAACCTGAGGATATGTTTAAGATTGCTAAATGAACTGAAATGGATTTAGAATCTTTCCCAGGATGCTTAAAGAGACTTGCTTGGTGTTTGAGAAAATGCTTAACCTGATTCTAGTGAAGCTTGTTAGGGAGTTAGTAGTATGTCTAAACCTGCTTGCTTTCATGAAATGAAATCGCCTAAGGTTGTTGCATTGAGACTGATGTTGTGTGATGATAATGATGCTTAATCCCAGCTCTAAATGAATGTGTATTTGATTGTCTAAACCGGTTGCATTCATGAGTTAGAGACTGATTAAGGTTATTGCATATTGTCATCCTTGTTGCTGCCTTAAATTGATGCATCTAGATTCATGTCAGATGCAGATTAAGGAGCTTGAAAAATGCCTAAGTAGCTTGTCTTGAATCTGAAATGATCTTGCTTGTGCTTAGAGAGGCTGCTTGCAAAGATTATAACTTGATAATGTCTAGTTTAATCTGTTGTAGAGCTTGTGACATTGGTGATCAAACTTGATGATTAGTCAAGGTTTGATCCCAATGCTTGTTCCTATCTTGCTTGGAGTTTAAGTGATGTTTCAGGAGGTGTTCCAGTCCATCACCAATCCGGGTTCAAGAGGAAGGCAGTGCCCATTGTTAAAGCAATGGAGAGTGGTCGCTGGTGTGTGTGAGTGGACACACAAGGCGAGGTCATCACCTATGTCTTGAGGAGACTGGTGACCTTAAGGCACTGGTACTGAAAGGAAAGGTTTGATCAGTGGTTGAATGTGCAGTCCTTGGGATGTTGCACTCCTGATCTTACAGCTCAAAACGGCTCACTTCAGCCTTGGACCTAGACTCAATCCAAGCTTGAGGAGGGGAGTTAAGTGAGCTACCTAAATATCCTAAGTACTGTGACCTGTGTTCCTCCTTACCATTGCAAGCAAACTGAAGAAGGAGCCAACCGGGTCTAGGCAGTGGCATGCTTAGTCAAGAGACTGTTCAGAGCAGTCTTGGCTGTGTATGAAGAAGGCTACTCTATCAATGCGGCTTCTAGAGTGAGGTGGTTGAAGAGATAGCTGATGGATCAACCAGCAGTTCATCAAGTTGGCGAGTGATGAAGGAAGGTTGCAATGGTTTGTTCAGGCCGGATCATGAAGCTTCAAACCGTCCAAGCTTGTTCCTTTAAAGAGGTCTCAAGCTTGAGGGGGAGTGTTGAAGAGCTTCAGTGATCCGAGAGGAGTTCAGCAAGTGAGGGATTCAAGTGGCATGTGAAGAGCAGCCACTCCTCACCATTTAGACAAGGGAGTAAACCTGAACTTATCTTTATATACATTCATGTTAGGTTTATCTCTTGAGGACTGATACACTTGTGGAATGATGTATCAGGTACTGGTTACTCTATCAAGGATAATCTGGTGTGTCCGAGCACTTGAACCTATCAGGAGGATAGGTGAAAGGGGAAGATACCAAGATCAGGCTGAGTTGAAGAGAACCATGGCTTGAGCCTCACTGAAGATGATCAAGGCGTTTCCTAGCTTCTCTAAGATGGCTGTGAAGTCAGTTGAGAGGGGGAGACCCAAACCGGGTCTATGAAGAGGTCAAGAGAAGGTTCATGAGTGCGCAAGATGTGTGGATCATTGCTGCACCAGTTAGGCCATGATCCAGAGTTCTTTGTGTCCACCACACTGGTTTAGACACAAAGAACTCAATGGCCAATCCCTAGGCCTTGAAGGAGCTTACTCTTTTCCTTATGAGGGTTTTATCCCTAAGGAGAGTTTTCTCTCATAAGGTTTTTAATGAGGAGTGACTTCAGGGTTCCAAGCTTGACTCAGGATCTATAGAGTCAAGCTTGAGGGGGAGTGTTAAACCTGAAGTGATAATCTGATCACTAAAGGTTATGAGCAAAGAAAGGGCCAAACCATTGTGGAAGTTCTGTCATGAACTAAGGAAGGTCCAGGAGGCAATGCTGAGCTAGAAAGAGGCTCAGGAGGGTTTACAAGGAAGGAAGAAGGCTTGGGTGAAGTTTGGAGTCGATTGGACGATGTGCAAAGTTAGGGTGGTCCGTACTGTACGGCCGTACGGACTGTACGGCCTGTACGGACGGGCGAGACCCAAAAGTTCACTTTTCACCCATTAGAGCATAAGTTGGGTCTGTGCAAAAATAGGGCGAAATGTGTACGGCCAGACCTAATCCGTACACATCCATGGAGAAGCTTGATGCACAAGGCAAGAAGAACCCTATAAGGAAGAAAGGAAGAAGAAAGGAAGAAGAGAAGAAGAAGAAGGTATCTGGATGGCATCTAAAAGGGATCAGGCGAGATACCCTTGGTTGCTTACCTTTTGTGGATAAGGAAGAGCCTTATCCAGGATGGAAAGGAAGAGCTGAATGTGGACTGGTCTATGGACAGGTACATAAGGCGTGGTGGCTTATTTCCAGCCATACTCTTCTCCCTTTAGCCAGCAAGTGACAGCCTGTCCAAGCATTTCTGGCCATGTATTTTGAATTATGTTTGACTGCTTTCTCTCTTGTTTGAATCCATTGTAAACCCTAATGTATCCTCAGTTCTCTTTTTAAAGAGAGCATTGGCGAGTGTAATAGACAAGCAGAATAGGGGGTTTCCCCTTTCCTCTTCACAAACTCTTAGTCTCTCTCTCTCTAGTCTCCCTAAATCTCTAAATCTCTGGTTCTCTCTCTCTCATCAGTATCACTCTCATTTCGACCTAGACAAGCTCTCATCTGTGATTTTTAGTAATTTAGTGAGTGTTTAAATGAGATTAAGAAAGATTTTGTTGCTGGAAATGTGAAGAATAGTAAGAACAGGAGAGAGAGTGAGGGATTTCGTGAGTGAGAGAGAGAGAAGGAGAGAATATGATTTCCTTGCATAAAATGGTTCCTGGTTACATGCTTTAAATAAGCTAAATCAGTAGACATAAAAGACAACACGAAATTATAAATAAAGCTTCTGGTCTTCTGATCACAAAGGGACAAAGGCTCTTCCAGCCATGGTGAAAGTGACAGCTCCTTGGAGATTCAAACTTAACCCCAACATGTGATCTTTTCTTGTAACCTTCCCAACGTCTCTCTTCCATGTTTCTGACCAGAATAACAATATAATAAGACTTCTTGGGCATCTTGGTCAAGGCAGATCACTTGCTTGCTGGTCACACTTAGGTTGTACGGCCAGTCTTGTTAACCAAGTAAACTCCTCTTATTGCCTAATTCAAATCCTCTTGCTTCTCTTGCTCTTTATTTCTTCATGTCAACACTCCCCCTCAAGCTTGACCATGTGGAACAAGTCAAGCTTGGAAGCCATGAAGCATTCCCTCATTAAAACCTCAGCTAGTAAAAACCGCATGGGACAAAAACCACACCAAGGAAAAAGAGTAGAACACTTCATGGCAAGAGGATCAGTGACATGTGAGATCTATGAGTCCAAGCTTTGGATGAATGAACTCACAGACTTTGGTGCTAGCAGCCTTGGTAAAGATGTCAGCTAGCTGGTCTTCACTTCTGGTATAGCAAGGCAAGATGACTTTCTGCTCCACGGCTTGCCTCACCTTATGACAATCCACCTCAATGTGTTTAGTTCTCTCATGGAACACATTGTTGGAAGCTATGTGTATTGCAGCCTGGTTATCACAGTGCATGGTGATGGGTGTGGTAGTCTCAATTCCCAAGTCCTTAAGCAACCCTTTAATCCAAATCAGTTCACTTGTGAGCTTTCTCATGGCTTTATACTCTGCCTCAGCACTTGAACATGAGACCACCTTCTGCTTCTTGCTCTTCCATGTTACTAAATTACCTCCAATGAAAGTACAAGAGCCGGTTGTAGACCTCCTATCTATCCTATCTCCAGCCCAATCAGCATCACAATAACCAACTATCTCAGTACTCTTGTTGCAACCCATCCAAACTCCTTGTCCTGGTGCTTCTCTTAAGTACCTCAGAATGCTTTCAACCATGTTCCAATGATGTATCTTGGGGGCTTGCATATGTTGGCTTACTTGGTTGACTGCAAAGCACACATCTGGTCTTGTGATAGTGAGATATATGAGTTTTCCCACCATTCTCCTATAGTGCTTCACATCTTCATAAGCCTTGTCTTCATACTCCCCCTCACGCATTACTTTGTATCCCTCCTCTAGAGGTGTTTTAGCAGCTCTACCACCAAGGTCTCCAGCTTCCTTTAATACATCAAAGGTGTATTTCCTTTGGGACAGAAACAGTCCCTCCTTGGATCTACACATCTCAATCCCAAGAAAATATTTGAGCTCTCCCAAATCCTTGATATCAAATGTTGCCTTGAGGAATGCTTTGGTGGAGCTGATCCCCTCTTTATCACTGCCTGTGATGATGATATCATCCACATAGATGAGAATCACAATGATCCCTTGCTGGCTGGTGAGAGTAAACAAAGTGTGATCAGCTTCAGATTTCACAAACCCTCTTCCATTAAGAGTTGTGCTCAGTTTGTGATACCAGGCTCTTGGAGATTGCTTCAGACCATAGATTGCCTTCCTCAGCCTCAATACAATACGAGGTTTGACCATGTTTTCCATCCCTGGTGGAGGCCGCATGTATACTTCATCTTCTAGCTCTCCTTGTAAGAATGCATTCTTGACATCCATTTGCCAAAGATCCCATTCCAAATTCACAGCAAGAGAAAGCAAAATCCTTATGGTGTGAAGCTTTGCCACTGGTGCAAAGGTTTCAAGATAGTCCTCACCATATACTTGAGTGTAGCCTCTTGCTACCAGCCTGGTCTTCTTCCTCTCAGGTTTCCCATTGGCTAAGTACTTAATTGTGAACAACAGCATGCTTGTTACTGCCTTCTTGCTTTTGGGAAGTTCAGTTTCAAACCAGGTTCCATTTTTCTCCATAGCACCCATCTCATCTCTTACTGAATCTCTCCATTCCTTAATTGCCATAGCCTCTTCATATGAGCTTGGTATGTAAGTCTCATCAAGGTTAGTGATGAAAGCTTGATGATCCATAGGATATTGAGCTAGGGAGCATGTTGCTTGTATAGGATGAGCTACAGCTTGTGAGTTGAAGTAGACCCTTGTGTTGATCCAATTAGAGGCCGGCTGTTTGATTCTAGTACTCCTCCTTAGTACTGGTTGTGATTCTTCATTTTGAACCTCTTCTTCATTGGCTGAGGGTTGGTTCTCATTTACCACTGGTGCTTCTTGATCTTGTTGCTCATCTTGACCATGAATTGGTGCTGAGTTTTCGGATTGTGGCTCAGCATTGTTGCCCCCCTCATGGTCAAGGTGGGGAATCTCCTGACCCTCAAACTCATCAGTGGTGGTCTCAGCTTCACTAGACTGAGTGGGAGCTTGTCTAGCCTCATCTGGTTCAGTACCTCTCTTATCCATAGGTATACTGATCCCAATACTCTCCATTACCCGTCGAAGATTGTTTGCTCTATCCGAGGTTGATTGGGATAGATTCTCAAGTTCACTCCAATCTTTGTTGTTGTAGTATCCTCTAGATTCCACAAACTTCACATCTCGAGATACCAGGACTCTCCTAGTCTCTGGTTCATAACACTTATAACCCTTTTGGTTTGGAGAGTAGCCAATGAACATAGCTCTTGTACTCTTGGCCTCTAGTTTATTTCTTTGCTCTCCTGGTATCAATACAAAGCAAGGACACCCAAACACACGCATATGATCAATAGATGGTCTAGTTTTGTTCAATACCTCAAATGGAGATTGGTCTTGAAGAATTCTGGTTGGAATCCGGTTGATCAAGTAGCATGCGGTCATGACTGCATCTCCCCAAAACCTTTTAGGTACACTTGTATGGAACATCATGCTCCTGGCCACCTCCATCAGATGTCGATTTTTCCTCTCAGCTACACCATTTTGTTGTGGTGTGTAAGGACAGCTAGTTTGCTGAATGATCCCATGCTGAGCTAGATATTGCTTAAATGCGTGACTAGTGTACTCTCCACCATTATCAGACCTGAGAATCTTCAACTTGGCATTGAAATGGTTGGAAACATGATTATGGAAGTTCTTGAATGCCTCCAGCACCCGGTCTTTTGTCTGAATCAGAGTCACCCATGTGTATTTTGACTTCTCATCAATGAAGGTGACAAAGTACTTGTGATTCTCTCTGGAAAGACACGGTGCTGTCCACACATCAGAATGAACCAGGTCGAAACACTTCTCATAGATAGTGCTAGACCTTGGAAAGACTGTCCTACAATGCTTCCCCAAGATACATGCTTCACATTCACCATTCTGAAACACCATACCCGGAAGCATCAAGTTCAATGCTCTAGTATGGGGATGTCCCAATCTAGAGTGCCATATGGTGCTCTCAACCCCATTAGAAGCACTGATCAGGCACTGAGCAGGCGTTGCACCAGATATCTTAGTCTTCTCTAGGTGATACAGTTCCTGATGGCTGTGCCCTCTACCAATAACCTGCCCTGTCTTCAAGTCTTGAAACTCAACCTCATCAGGTCTAAAGACAACTTGACAATTCAGATCAACGGTTGCTCTTTTCACTGATAGCAAATTTGATGTAAACTGAGGCATATACAAGGCAGTTGATTCTTTATCAAACAACCTAAGGTTCCCTATCCCTTCTATCTTAACCTTATCACCATTTGCTATAAAAACATTCCCTGAGGCAGGTTTGATATTACTAACCAGGTTCCTATCACTAATCATGTGATGGCTAGCTCCTGAATATATAATAATGGGTTTAGAGTCAGGAGAATAATTACCAACCTCCTTGGGTGAGATAAGGGCCTTGGCAGCTTTTATAAAGGCATCAAAGTCTCTTCTGGTCAGTGGACCATCAGAATTGGTCGCCCTGCTATACTCCTCCACGTTCCTCCTTCATTAGAATCACCACAAAAAGCTGAATACATGGTTCTTCCTTCAATCACTTGATACTCAAACTCCTTGAGCTCAAATGTACTCGGCTGGCTTCCTTGGGAACTTGGCAGCTTCCTTTCTTGAATAATATGACTTATCAGACTTTTGCAGGGTAAATCCAAGTTTAGGAGAAGACTGAAAACCTTGTCTTGCTCATAGACAGCTTGAAGACTCTCCCATAGCTTCCCATAAATATTTTGAAGCTTCTCCCATAGATTCTTGGCGATTCTGATGTGATAATGATCCTCCAAGATCTGTTCAGACAGAGAGCTGTGTATAATTCCAAGTGCTTGCTGTTCCTCTTGAACCCACTTGGCTTCATGCTTCATACAAGTAGCCTGACTATCCTCTTGAGCCATCCTCTTTGAAATTTCAGCCTCCATGATATGGCTGTCCCAAAGTCCATGACTTCCCAAGGTAACTCTGGCCACTCTTGACCATAAAAGATAGTTAGGACCCTCTAGGGTCACTGGAATAAGGTTCTCCTTCTTCATTTTCTTGGTCGAAATCACCTTTACTCAATTTAAGTAGACTTTTCCATTTTTGGCAATTTCTGGAGCTGGAAATGATGAACAGCTGAAGAACAAGATGAACTTTGCCAAAAATAGAAATGAAACTCAGAGAATTTGCGGAAGTAAGTAAAGAGAGTAGGGAGATTTAGGTCTCAAGAGCATACAGCTCTGATACCATGTGATTTTTAGTAATTTAGTGAGTGTTTAAATGAGATTAAGAAAGAGTTTGTTGCTGGAAATGTGAAGAATAGTAAGAACAGGAGAGAGAGTGAGGGATTTCGTGAGTGAGAGAGAGAGAAGGAGAGAATATGATTTCCTTGCATAAAATGGTTCCTGGTTACATGCTTTAAATAAGCTAAATCAGTAGACATAAAGGACAACACGAAATTATAAATAAAGTTTCTGGTCTTCTGATCACAAAGGGACAAAGGCTCTTCCAGCCATGGTGAAAGTGACAGCTCCTTGGAGATTCAAACTTAACCCCAACATGTGATCTTTTCTTGTAACCTTCCCAACGTCTCTCTTCCATGTTTCTGACCAGAATAACAATATAATAAGACTTCTTGGGCATCTTGGTCAAGGCAGATCACTTGCTTGCTGGTCACACTTAGGTTGTACGGCCAGTCTTGTTAACCAAGTAAACTCCTCTTATTGCCTAATTCAAATCCTCTTGCTTCTCTTGCTCTTTATTTCTTCATGTCAACATCATCTTCCCCATTGGGGTTCCTCTCACTTACACAACTAGAGTTTATTAAATCTTTCAACAAGTGCTGTCTCTGTCCATCATCAAATCAAGACAAAGAAGAAGACTTTGGCCATGAGTGCAGAGCCTACAGAGTCCGTATATTCCTGACCATGGAAAGATCACTTGTGTGTAGAGAACCAGTTGAATTAAGCGCAGCCTGTTTGGGTGTTGAGCTCTTGGTTCAAAAGACTTACAAGAGGCAGTGGAGAAGAGATTAAGGGAGGAACCGGTTGACTTAAGCGCAGCTGTAGGGGTGATGCGCTCCTGGTTTCAAAAATCAATGTTGCTCACTTCCAAGCTTGGTCCTTCACTTATTCTCTCTGGATCAAGCTTGAGGAGGGGTAATTATGAGCATTCCTGAAGGTTCAAGTCTTCCATTTCCTCACTTCAGATCAGAAGTGAGAGTATGCAAGTGGTGGAATTCACCCTTGCAAGATTTCTCATCAGCCGGATCAAAGAAACATCAGCAAGGACAGCAACAACTTGGTGTTAGAACAGATGGCCATCAGAGACTACTTGGCAAGAAGATCACGTGGAGAGGCAAGCTGATTGGAATGCTATGAATCAGCCCAAGGCTTAGGAGTTAGAACAGTTACCTTCTGGTTGGGAAGCTATGGATCAGCTTCTATATGGAGTTAGAACAGTTACCTTCAGTTGGGAAGCTATGAATTAGCCCATAGCATGTGTGCTTGTACCTGGTTGATAAAGCTTCAAGAAGAGGCTTGAATGGTGATTTCAAAGTACCTACTGAGCTCATGAGCAAAGGCAGGCTTCGACTCAATCCATAAATGGAGGCAAGAAGCCAGAAGAAAGGGGGAGACAAACTCTGATCATAACAAGAAGCTCAAGGCTGATTTCAGTATGTAGCAAGTGGCAATTAATCTGAAATTGAAGCAAGGGTGCTAGCTTGCCATCGAAGAAAGGCCATGATCCAGGGTTTGTGAGTCCCTCAACATGATCATAAGGCTCATAAACCCACTGGTCAATCCCCAGGCTGAAGTAGTTGCACTCTTTTTCCCTAAGTGTTGGTTTTATCCCATGAGGTTTTCCATACTTAGGTTTTTAATGAGGCAAGTACTCTCAGTTCCAAGCTTTCCCAAGGATCTCCTATGGTCAAGCTTGAGGGGGAGTGTTGAAATAAAGAAAGGAATCACCAGAAAAAGAAATTGGTTGATGATCCAAGGCGAGTTCATCAAGAGAAGCCAATTCAGTTCTGTCCATACATACTTGCTCCACTAGCTATCATCTTGACCATGAGTGCCTTGCAAGGAAAGGTATTGATCTGAGAAATAAAGAAGACAAAGAGAAGAAGAGATACTTGAAATGAGTCTGGTCTATACAACCTTAATACACAAGACAGTACGTACAGTCTTGGCTTCCAAGCAACAAAATTTAACCTAGGGTGACTTGCAAGGTAAGGCAGGTGGGAAACTCGTCCAGCTTGATCTTCTGAAGCAGATTTGAAGTTCAAATTGAGCATCAGACCGTTGGAGAGATCTGAGGCAAGTGGGGATTTAATTAGAATAAAAGTCACATGTTGCTCTTAAGAAAGTGAACTTTTGGAGAGCTGTAACTATCACCATGGAGACCACACCCAACCTCCTGTCACCATCTCTCTCTCTCTGAACGTGCCACTCTTGGCTCTTTCTCCTTGTTTCACTGATGTATTATTTGTTTAGGAAGCCCTTGTGTAGTAGTATTTTAATTGCAGAAATTTGCCTATATAAGGCAAGCTCATGTAACTGATTTTCCTAAGAAGAGTGAAGAGCTCTTTCTTCATATACTTTCACACTAAACTCTCTCATTCACTCAGTCTCTCCATTCTCTCTGGTTACTCACGAACTCAGTCTCTCCAATACTCTCCATACTCTCCAAACTCTCATTCTCAGTTACTTATACTCTCAGCAATCTTGCTTACTCTCTTTTATACTCATAAAAACTCTCATTCTCTCTGGTCCATTCTAAACCAGACACTTAATCTTACTTTTCCTCTTCATATTATCTCCATTCTCACATGTCATCCACAAACTGATGGACAAACTGAAGTAGTTAATAGAACTCTAGGAACACTCCTTCGTGCATTCATTAGAAAGAATTTAAGAACTTGGGAAGAATACTTACCACACTGTGAATTTGCATACAATCATGCTATGCATTCTGCTTCTAAGTATTCACCTTTTGAGATTGTTTAAGGGTTCAATCCCACCTCTCCTTTGGATCTAGTGCCTTTAACTGAGTGTGAAAGGATCAGTCTAGATGGTAAGAAGAAAGCAGAGATGGTCCAACGAATCCATGAGAAGGCTAGACAAAACATTGAGCAGAAAACCAAACTTTATGAGAAGCAAGCCAACAAGGGGAGATGTGTGAGGACCTTTGAAGTAGGTGACCAAGTTTGGTTGCACCTGAGGAAGGATAGGTTCCCCAACGAGAGGAAGTCCAAGCTGATACCAAGGGTTGATGGACCCTTCGAGATCATCCACAAGATCAATGACAATGCCTACAAACTTGATCTCCAAGGTAAGTATGATGTATCAAATAGCTTCAATGTCACTGACTTGGCTCCTTTTGCTGTAGATGAACCTGGTTTGAGGACAAATCCTTTTCAAGAGGGAGGGGATGATGTGATCATGGACCAGATCACTAAGGAGAACAAGGAGAGTCTAGATGAGGCACATGAAGCAACATTGCACCAGCAGCCTGGTGATGATGCTCTAGCCATTCCTGAAGGTCCCATGACTCGTTCCAGAGTCAAGAAACTTAAAGAGAATGTTGTTGGATTACTCACTTCACATCCACAACAAGAAAGTCTTGGACAAGGTTTGATCCGAGATGTCTTGATCACCATTCAAGCCATCTCTACATCAAGCTGAGTTAGTGTGTAGGCAAGACATGGGGTGCGTGCTCTGATGCATCCTTAGGATGCTCTTTGGTTGATGGGGATGGATAGATCTTTGCAAGAACGAATCAGAGACTCAAGTTCTTCAAGGTTGTGGATTGATTGGTGACACAAGAGGGATGATAAGATCTCTTGATAATCCTAGATGAATAACTCGGATATAACACACCTAGAAAACACCCTTAGGTTCCTGGATACTACACACCAGAAGAAACTCGACAACTTTTCTAGAGAGAGAGCCGTCAAGGAGAAAGAAAACTCGTTGATTAAAAGATGCTTGCGTACAATAGGGTTTAGAGACCCGTTTAAATAAGGAGAAACCAGAGAACATGCTCTCTAGGGTTTCGGAAATAAGTTAAAAAGGAAAACTATAGTTTAAAGATAACATAAGCTTTAAAATGAAATAAAATGTAAACTTCTTTAGTCTTGGACCGAGATAGGGCCTAAGTGATGTGAAGACAAGTTGTGGCCTCGTTAAAAACCTTCCTCCGGAAAACCTCGTGGGACAAAACCAAAAGCAAGGAAAAGAGCACGCACCCCATGTCTTGCCTAGACACTAACTCAGCTTGATGTAGAGATGACTTGAATGGTGATCAAGACATCTTGGATCAGACCTTGTCCAAGACTTTCTTGTTGTGGATGTGAAGTGAGTAATCCAACAACATTCTCTTTATGCTTCTTGACTCTAGAACGAGTCATGGGACCTTCATGAATGGCTAGAGCCTCATCACCAGGCTGCTGGTGCAATGTGGCTTCATGTGGCTCATCTAGGCTCTCCTTGTTCTCCTTAGTGATCCGGTCCATGATCACATCATCCCCTCCCTCTTGAAAAGGATTTGTCCTCAAATCAGGTTCATCTACAGCAAAAGGAGCCAAGTCAGTGACATTGAAGCTATTTGATACATCATACTTACCTTGGAGATCAAGTTTGTAGGCATTGTCATTGATCTTGTGGATGATCTCGAAGGGTCCATCAACCCTTGGGATCAGCTTGGACTTCCTCTCGTTGGGGAACCTATCCTTCCTCAGGTGCAACCAAACTTGGTCACCTACTTCAAAGGTTCTCACACGTCTCCCCTTGTTGGCTTGCTTCTCATAAAGCTTGTTTTTCTGCTCAATGTTTTGTCTAGCCTTCTCATGGATTCGTTGGACCATCTCTGCTTTCTTCTTACCATCTAGACTGATCCTTTCACACTCAGGTAAAGGCATTAGATCCAAAGGAGAGGTGGTATTGAACCCATAAACAATCTCAAAAGGTGAATACTTAGAAGCAGAATGCATAGCATGATTGTATGCAAATTCACAGTGTGGTAAGTATTCTTCCCAAGTTCTTAAGTTCTTTCTAATGAATGCACGCAGGAGTGTTCCTAGAGTTCTATTGACTACTTCAGTTTGTCCATCAGTTTGTGGATGACATGTAGCTGAAAACAACAGTTTAGTGCCTAGTTTAGACCAGAGAGTCTTCCAAAAGTAACTAAGAAACTTAGTGTCCCTATCAGAAACTATAGTCCTAGGCATGCCATGTAAACGAACAACTTCTTTAAAGAACAGGTTAGCAACATGCAATGCATCATCAGTCTTATGACATGCTATGAAATGTGCCATCTTAGAGAACCTATCAACAACCACAAAGATTGAATCCTTTCCTGTTCTAGTCCTAGGTAATCCAACAATAAAGTCCATAGAAATGTCATTCCAGGGATGGTGTGGGATGGGTAAAGGAGTATACAAACCCTGGGATTGGACTTGGGACTTGGCATGCTTGCAAGTAGCACACCTGCCACAGATTCTCTCCACATTTCTCTTCATGTGCGGCCAGTAGAAGTGATCCTGCAAAACTTTTAAGGTCTTGGCAATCCCAAGGTGTCCCATTAGACTGCCACCATGTGATTCCCTAACAAAGAGATCTCGCAAAGAACAGTTAGGCACACACAATCTATTATCATAGAACAAGAAACCTTCTTGTCTAAAATAATGCCCTGCAGCAAACTTCTCACAAGAAGCATAAGCTTCCTTGAAATCATGGTCAGTAGCATACATATCTTTAATCTGCTCAAACCCAAGTAACTTAGCATCTAGAGTGGTCAAGAGAATATACCTCCGAGATAGTGCATCAGCAACTATGTTCTCCTTACCTTGTTTATATTTGATCACGTATGGGAAGGTCTCAATGAACTCAACCCACCTTGCGTGTCTCTTGCTAAGCTTACTCTGCCCTTTTAGGTACTTTAGAGACTCATGATTAGTGTGTATGACAAACTCCTTGGGCCACAAGTAATGTTACCACGTTTGTAATGCCCTCACCAAGGCATAGAGTTCTTTGTCTTAGGTTGCATAGTTGAGAGTGGCTCCTCCAAGCTTCTCACTGAAGTAGGCAATGGGTTTCCTATCCTGCATCAATAGAGCACCAATTCCAATTCCTGAGGCATCACATTCTATTTCAAACGTTTTAGTAAAGTCAGGAAGCATAAGAAGAGGTGATTGAGTAAGCTTCTCTTTTAGGCTCTGGAAAGCCTTCTCTTGTGCTTCTCCCCACTTGAATACGACATCCTTCTTTATCACTTCAGTCAAGGGAGCTGCAATGGTGCTAAAGTCTCTCATAAATCGCCTATAGAACCCAGCAAGCCCATGGAAACTCCTCACTTCTCCCACTGTGGTTGGACTCGGCCAGTCTTTGATGGCTTTGATCTTCTCCTCATCGACCTTAACTCCATCTGCACTCACAACAAAGCCTAGGAAAACCAAGTTATCCGTGCAAAAGGTGCACTTCTTCAAGTTGGCATAAAGCTTTTCATTCCTTAAAACATTCAGGACAGCCCTAAGATGTTCTAGATGTTCTTCTAAGTTCTTGCTATATACTAAGATGTCATCAAAGTATACTACAACAGAAATAACTATGAATGATCTAAGAACATGATTCATTAATCTCATGAATGTACTAGGTGCATTGGTTAATCCAAATGGCATAACTAACCACTCATATAATCCATGTTTAGTTTTGAATGCAGTTTTCCATTCATCTCCTTCTTTCATCCTAATCTGATGATAACCACTTTTTAAATCTATCTTAGAAAAGATGCAAGAACCATGCAATTCATCAAGCATATCATCAAGTCTAGGGATAAGGTGGCGATACTTCACTGTGATGTTGTTGATTGATCTACAATCAACACACATTCGCCATGTACCATCCTTCTTAGGCACTAGGAGCACTGGTACAGCACATGGGCTCAAACTCTCTCGGATATAGCCCTTCTCCATGAGTTCCTCTACTTGTCTTTGCAACTCCTTGGTCTCAACCGGGTTGGTTCTGTATGCTGGACGGTTTGGAAGTGTAGATCCTGGAACAAAGTCTATCTGGTGCTCAATCCCTCTCAAAGGTGGTAAACGAATGGGATTGTCTTCTGGAAATACATCTTGAAACTCCTGCAAAAGAGAAACAATCTCACTCGGATACACCGGTGTAGAATCTGTTAAGTTCAAAAGAGTTTCTTTAAACAAAAGTCAGATAGCATATTGTTTAAGAGTAGAGAGTTCTCTTGATATCACCCATGTTAGCATAGAAGTTTGGCTGCTTAGTTCCAGCCAGTTTTAGATCAATCTCCTTCTTCTTTTGGAGTTGAATCTGATCTTGTTGAACTTCCTTAGGTGTCAAGGGAACCAGGGTGGTCTTGCGTCCCTTGAACTCAAAGGAGTGCTTGTTGGTGAAGCCATCATGGATAACTCGGCGATCAGATTGCCAAGGTCTTGCAAGAAGTATGTGACCAGCTTCCATAAGCAACACATCACACAAGACTTCATCTTCATATCTCCCAATGGCTAAGGGAATGAGGACTTGACTTGAAACCTTCATGGTGCCTTCTTCATTCAGCCATTGTAACCGGTAAGGTTTGGGATGCTTCTGAACCTTCAATCCCAACTTCTTGACCATGGTTTCACTCGCAGCATTCACACAACTACCTCCATCAACAATGAGGCTGCACACTTTTCCTTGGACCAAGCACCGGGTGTAGAATAGGTTCTCACGTTGCTCTAGCTCCTCAGCCTTGTTTTGCAAGCTTAGGAGCCTTCTTGCTACTAAAAGATTCCCCTGGACTGGTCCTTCTTCATGTTCTTCTTCAGTGTCTTCTTGGTCAGACTCGGTGTTGTCATCTTCTGAGGCATACTCTCCATCTTCCAGCAAGATCATGACTCTCTTGTTGGTACATTCATTGGCATAATGACCTCTTCCTTGGCACTTGAAACACTTGACATCACGAGCTCTGGAACTAGAAGCTTCAACCTTGCCTTTGCCCTTGTCAAGAGCACTGCTTAGTTTGGTTTCCTCTCTAGGATAGGACTTGTTGTCCTTCTGGAACAGTTTAGACTCCTTAGGGTAAGGTGACTTCTCTTCCTTGGTGTTGTGTAACCGGTTAGAGCCATAGTGGTGGCGTGAATGTCCCTTCCTCTTGAGCTGTTGCTCCCCAAGAATAGCCTTGTGTAGCATCTCTTCAAGCTCCACATAATGTTGCATCTCAACATTGTCTTGTATCTCTCGGTTTAAACCACACAGGAACCTTGACATGGTTGCTTCTCTATCTTCTGATATGCTAGCTCTTAGCATGAGCAATTCCATCTCCTGGTAATACTCCTCCACTGATCTTGAACCTTGGGTAAGTTTCCTGAGCCGGTGGTGCAAGTCTCTGTGGTAATGACTTGGAACAAACCTCTTGCGCATGATAAACTTCATCTCTGTCCAAGTCTCTACTGGTTCTTCTCCATTCCTCCTACGAGTTGTGATGTACTGATCCCACCAACGTAGAGCATAGTCATAGAACTCAGTGGCAGCAATCTGAATCTTCTTGTGGTTTGTGTACTGCTTACACTGAAAGACTAACTCAATCTTCTTCTCCCACTCAAGGTAGGCATCCGGATCAGCTTTGCCATGGAATGAGGGTATCTTTATCTTCAAACCAGCAAGCTCATCTCCCTGGTTCATCCTTCTTTCTTGGACACGCCTATGTCTTCTTTGGATTTGTCTTGAGGATGAACTGAGGTGTTCATACTCATTGCCAGTCTCCTCATAACCAGCATGCTCTTGGCGAGTTGCATGAGCTCTCTCTTCTCTCCTAGTCTCTCGGTTTGGAACTTGACTAGTAGCTCTTCTGACTTCTTCCCTGAGCTCTCTCCGGATGTCATTGAGGTTGGTCCTCATCATCTCGGTCATGGTTGCCACCATGTTCTGATTAAGTTGAGCCGACATAGCCTCCATGAGAAGCTTGTTCTTCCTGACAAGTGCAGCTTCTTCTTCAGACTCGGATCCCATTGCTTCCTGCACAAGGAAAACAATATAACCAGTAAAAGGTTTCTAGGTAACAAGAAAAGCAAAAAGGAAAAAGGAGAACACGAAATCAAGCTTGTTTTGCAAGACAAAAGCAAAAAGGAAAAAATCGGCTAGGTAAAAAGGAATAGGGTTTCCGCCTACCAAGCAAAAAAGGAAAATCCTTTAAACTTTGTCTAATCTTCTCTAAGGTTTTCTAGCACCCTAACAACCTTAATCTACTCGTGTTCAAGGTGATTAACAAGATTAACAGATGAAACAAAGTGATCTAAAAAGCAAAGACTTATGCGGCTAGGGTTTCTCTCTCTAGGGTTTCCGCCAAGCAAAAAGGAAAAAGTTTAAAACCTTGTCTAATCTCTTATGAAACTCGAGCAGCCCTACACAGATTAGTTCTACTGCTTATTCAAGATGATAGAGATGAAACACGGATGAAACAAAAAGAACAAGAGAGAAAACGAGTACTTCCCAACCAAAGTTGCTCTGATACCACTTGATGCGTCCCTAGGATGCTCTTTGGTTGATGGGGATGGATAGATCCTTGCAAGAACGAATCAAAGACTCAAGTTCTTCAAGGTTGTGGATCGATTGGTGACACAAGAGGGATGATAAGATCTCTTGATACTCCTAGATGAATAACTCGGATATAACACACCAAGCAAACACCCTTAGGTTCCTGGATACTACACACCAGAAGAAACTCGACAACTTTTCTAGAGAGAGCCGTCAAGGAGAAAGAAAACTCGTTGATTAAAAGATGCTTGCGTACAATAGGGTTTAGAGACCCGTTTAAATAAGGAGAAACCAGAGAACATGCTCTCTAGGGTTTCAGAAATAAGTAAAAAAGGAAAACTATAGTTTAAAGATAACATAAGCTTTAAAATGAAATAAAATGTAAGCTTCTTTAGTCTTGGACCGAGATAGGGCCTAAGTGATGTGAAGACAAGTTGTGGCCTCGTTAAAAACCTTCCTCCGGAAAACCTCGTGAGACAAAACCAAAAGCAAGGAAAAGAGCACACACCCCATGTCGTGCCTAGACACTAACTCAGCTTGATGTAGAGATGGCTTGAATGGTGATCAAGACATCTCGGATCAGACCTTGTCCAAGACTTTCTTGTTGTGGATGTGAAGTGAGTAATCCAACAACATTCTCTTTAAGCTTCTTGACTCTTGAACGAGTCAAGGGACCTTCAGGAATGGCTAGAGCCTCATCACCAGGCTGCTGGTGCAATGTGGCTTCATGTGGCTCATCTAGGCTCTCCTTGTTCTCCTTAGTGATCCGGTCCATGATCACATCATGCTCTTTTCCTTGCTTTTGGTTTTGTCCCACGAGGTTTTCCGGAGGAAGGTTTTTAACGAGGCCACAACTTGTCTTCACATCACTTAGGCTCTATCTCGGCCCAAGACTAAAGAAGTATTCACATTTTTAGCTTATGTTATTTTAAAACTATAGTTTTCCTTTTTTTTATTTTCAAAACCCTAGAGAGCATGTTCTCTGGTTTCTATTATTTAAAGGGGTCTCTAAACCCTATTGTAACCAAGCATCTTTTAATTCAACGAGTTTCTTTCTCTCTTGACGGCTCTCTCTCTAGAAAAGTTGTCGAGTTCTTCTGGTGTGTAATATCCAGAAACCTAAGGGTGTCTAAGTTGGTGTGTCATATCCGACTTGTTCATCTAGGAGTATCAAGAGATCATCCATCCCTCTTGTGTCACCAATCAATCCACAATCCTTGAAGAGCTTGAGTCCCTGATTCGTTCTTGCAAGGAACTATCCATCCCCATCAACCAAAGAGCATCCTAGGGACGCATCAAACCTCCTTTCTGTGAAAAAGGCCACGGTTGACATGAATTGTCAGGTGGTTTTTAGGCCTAATGATGTTGAGTTTCAGGACCTTAAGACAGGGATGGTGATTGGTGAAGGAAACAAGGAGAGTCTAGATGAGCCACATGAAGCCACATTGCACTAGCAGCCTGGTGATGATGCTCTAGCCATTCCAGAAGGTCCCATGACTCGTTCCAGAGTCAAGAAACTTAAAGAGAATGTTGTTGGATTACTCACTTCACATCCACAACAAGAAGAAAGTCTTGGACAAGGTTTGATCCGAGATGTCTTGATCACCATTCAAGCCATCTCTACATCAAGCTGAGTTAGTGTCTAGGCAAGACACTTGGTGCGTGCTCTTTTCCTTGCTTTTGGTTTTGTCCCACGAGGTTTTCCGGAGGAAGGTTTTTAACGAGGCCACAACTTGTCTTACACATCACTTAGGCTCTATCTCGGCCCAAGACTAGCAGAAGCCTACATTTTATTACATTTTAAAGCTTATGTTAAACTATAGTTTTCCTTTTTACTATTTTCGAAACCCTAGAGAGCCTGTTCTCTGGTTTCCTTTTATTTAAAGGGGTCTCCTAACCCTATTTTACTCAAGCAATAATCAATCAACGAGTTTCTTTTCTCTCTTGACGGCTCTCTCTCTCTAGAAGTTGTCGAGTTCTGGTGTGTAATATCCAGAGACCTAAGGGTGTTTACTTGGTGTGTCATATCCGAGTTATTCATCTAGGAGTATCAAGAGCCCTCTCATCCCTCTTGTGTCACCAATCGATCCACCACCTTGAAGAACTTGAGTCCCTGATTCGTTCTTGCAAGGATCTATCCATCCCCATCAACCAAAGAGCATCCTAGGGACGCATCAAGTGGTATCAGAGCAACTTTGGTTTGGGAAGTACTCGTTCTCTCTTGTTTCTTTTTGATTCATCAGTATTAAACCTTTGTTAAGCAATAGATATAACCTGTTCAGGGCTGCTCGAGTTTCATAAGAGATTAGACAAGTTTTTAAGACTTTTCCTTTTTGCTTGCGGAAACCCTAGAGAGATAAACCCTAGCCGCATAAGTTCTTTGCTATCTAAACCTCTTTGTTTCATCTGTTAATCAACTTAATCACCTTGAACACGAGTAGACTTAGGTTGTTTAGGCTGCTAGAACACCTTAGAGAAGTTTAGACAAGAATTGAAGAATTTCCTTTTTGCTTGAAATCGGCAACCCTAGTTCCATTTTTTTAGCCGATTATCCTTTTTGCTCTTTGTCTTGCAGAACAAGCTTTAGTTTGTGTTTTCCTTTTTCCTTTTTGCTTGTATTGTTCCCTAGAAACTTTTTACTGGTTATATTGTTTACCTTTGTGCAGGAAGCATGGGATCCGAGTCTGAAGAAGAAGCTGAACTCGTTAGGAAGAACAAGCTTCTCATGGAAGCCATGACTGCTCAACTGAACCAGAACATGGTAGCAACCATGACCGAGATGTTGAGGACTGATGCGCCCCTAGGATGCTCTTTGGTTGATGGGGATGGATAGATCCTTGCAAGAACGAATCAGAGACTCAAGTTCTTCACGGTTTGTGGATTGAATGGTGACACAAGAGGGATGGATGATCTCTTGATACTCCTAGGCGACTGATCTGGATATGACACACCAAATAAGAAGCCCTTAGGTCTCTGGATATTACACACCAGAACTCGACAACTTCTAGAGAGAGAGAGAGCCGTCAAGAGAGAAAAGAAACTCGTGGTTTATTGATTGCTTGAGTACAATAGGGTTAGGAGAACCCTTTAAATAAAAGAAACCAGAGAACAGGCTCTCTAGGGTTTCGAAAATAATAAAAAGGAAAACTATAGTTTAAAAATAACATAAGCTTTAAAATGTAATAAAATGTGAACTTCTGCTAGTCTTGGGCCGAGATAGAGCCTAAGTGATGTGTAAGACAAGTTGTGGCCTCGTTAAAAACATTCCTCCGGAAAACCTCGTGGGACAAAACAAAAAGCAAGGAAAAGAGCACACACCAAGTGTCTTGCCTAGACACTAACTCAGCTTGATGTAGAGATGGCTTGAATGGTGATCAAGACATCTCGGATCAAACCTTGTCCAAGACTTTCTTCTTGTTGTGGATGTGAAGTGAGTAATCCAACAACATTATCCTTAAGTTTCTTGACTCTGGAACGAGTCATGGGACCTTCTGGAATGGCTAGAGCATCATCACCAGGCTGCTGGTGCATTGTGGCTTCATGTGGCTCATCTAGACTCTCCTTGTTCTTCTTAGTGATCCGGTCCATGATCACATCATCTAAGCTCCCTTTGTCCTCTTTAGTAAGCTGGTCCATGATCACATCATCCCCTCCCTCTTCAAAAAGATTTGTCCTCAAATCTGTTTTACCTGCAATAGAGGGAACCAAATTAGTAACATCAAAGTTTAGAATCAGGTTACACTTACCTTGCAAGCCTCTTTGATAGGCATTGTTGCTGATGGGTTCGGATATGTAGAAGGGACTGATCCGTTTGATTCCTGATTCATTACTCAAACCTGCATCATACTCTTTGACACACAATAAGTTAGCACATAAAATTTTGTCATAGAGTAAGAGTAATAGTCCAAATCCTTTTCTGCTCGGTTTTGGCTTGTATGTTGCGTCTGGAGGTGCTTCTTTGATGATGATGAAGCAAGTGACGCCTTGGTGCTTATCCTGGTCCAAATATGGTGGTTTGAACCTCATATCTTCCTCACGCTTGTAGCTTCTCCTTACACCCTTCAAAGCTTTCCTGAAATTTATACTTGGCTCTTTTGATAAAAACAAGAGTATTATATCGGTGTGAAGAGTGATAAAAGAATCATTGAAAACATGACCAATTATCTTAGCATGCTCACCTGGTCGCCATAGATAGGTTTGAGATGTTCTAAACTTAGCAAAATTCAAACAAAGCAGAGATAGGATCACCTGACTTGTAGAACCCATAACTCTTTCACCTGAGAAGCTTTGGACATGATTCCAAATCGACGTGATAGCCTGATGGATGAGTTAAGTTTCTAATGCAGTTGGTTTCATGGCCTAAATCGTTTTTGTTGATGAGATATGATCTTCTGACTACTCCTATATCACAGCTGGCGACTAGACAGTTTTCAAGATTTGTTTGGTGCTTCTCCAACTTAGCCAAAGACTCGTCATTGATACTCTGATCATTTAGCTGTTAACTTGAGGAGATACAAATGAACAAGAGAGAGATGAGATGGAGGCAAAGGAGATAGATGATGTAAAGAGATCTTGTGCAACAAGAATGGAGAAGGCTGTGGGAAGCTGGTATGTGCACAAGAGGCTCTAGAACACATTGAGGATGATCAAGAAGGACCTTGGGAAGCTTTGGTGAGAAGAAGGGATCAAATGGTCAAGTTGAGGATGAGGTGTACGGATTGTACGGCTTGTACGGCCTGTACGGCCTGTACGGATCCGTACGGACCAGACTCGACCCAAAACCAACATTACTCGACCATTTGAGCATAAAAGATGTTTTAAGTCTTGTGCAAAGTTAGGGCACAATGTGTACGGACCATCTTGATGTTCATGGCCGTACAACCCTAAAATGCACAAGACTTGGTTCCCAAGTCTTAAGAAGGTTGGCGAGTGAATGGATAAAAGATGCTGAGGTATATACCTTATGCCAAGGAAGGAAGGGATGAAGATGCTTTCCAGAAAGGAAGAACTTTATCCAGAAGCTTATCCATTCACCAAAGGAAGGGGCATGAACCTAGACAGATCTCTGGCTAGGTTCAATGACCTTGCTGGCTTATTCTCAGCCAAGCTTTCCTTAGGCGAGCTCCTCGAAACGTGTGGAGAGTGATGTCCACACAATTCAAACCGAGGAGCCTCTTCCCCTTGACTCCACATGCTTTGTTGATTATTTTGTAAACCCTAATGTAGCTCTCTCTCTCTCTATATAAATTGATCTCTGTCGAGTGTAAACACCAAGGGAGTAAGGGGGATTTCCCCTCTCCACTTCTAAATGAAAAGCTTAGTGTTCTTGAATCAAAATCCTTCTTAGTCTACCTCTTTCTTATTCTCTCAAATCTCTCTAAGTCTCCTTTAGTCTCTGGTTCTGATTCAAGTTTACACAAGCAAACCAGAACCCTTTCTCTTCATCATCTCGTGTTCATCATTGCCTTAAAGGCTTGTTCATCACACACAAACCCAGATTTATCTACTCTGGTGAAAATCCAACATGGTATCAGAGCCAGGTTCATCAGAACTTGGTGTCTAGCTTCCGCAAAGATCAAGGCTTTCTCTCCTGCCATCAAAACCCAGAAAGGAGCTTCCTTTCCAGCTGGTTCATCCTTTACAAGAAGGAGTTCATCAGCAAACCCAGAAGCTGTTCTTGAAGTCCCATACTCTCTCATACTGTCCAGAAGAAAGGAGAGCCTCGGATCCAGAAGTTATGGAGTGGATTAGCTACCCTCTTCATCAAATCAAGTCCAAGGCGTGTTCTTATTCAAAGACCAGGAAGAAAGGTGAAAGCTTTCACCTTGTTACTGGTGGGGGCGACCAAAGTATGAAGAAAGGTGGGGACTTTGGGCATGGAGAGTCCAAGGGAAGGTCCATGGAGGAAGGAGGTGTTGGGTCGCAACCAAGAGCTCCTGATCTTGCCATGAATCAAAGGTGTTCAAGGAACTAACACTAGTTCCTTGTTTGTAAGAACCTACTTTCCCTTGTTATAAAGCTTGATACTTTATGAACTGAATGTGTTGTGTGATGTGTTTGAGACCTGAGGATGTGCTTAAGATTGCTAGATATGAAGTTTAGAATCTATCCCAGGATGTTTAGATGATTCGTTTTGAATGGTTGAGTGTTTAAAGTGCTTACTCCAGTTCTAAATGTTGCTTGATATTAGATAGCATGTTCTGAATCTGCTTGCATACATGAATAGAAACTGATTAAAGTGAAGCATTTGGGTCTGGTGTTTGGAAATGGCATTGATGCTTAGTCTCTGTTCTTATGAATGTCTTGCTAGGATGATAGATAGTTGTATCTAATCCGTTTTGCATTCATGAAGTAAATGGGTTAAGGCTGTTGCATACTCTTGTCATTGGGGCTGCCTTAAGGTTGAGACACCTAGACTGATGTCTAAGGGTCGTTTAAGGCAGGGATTGGTTTCCTAAGTGCTTTGTGATAGCATTTAGAGAGTGGTAAGCTTGCATTAGATGGATCTCAATGATGATGAGATGCTGTCTAAGTGCAAAGCTTGTGACATTGGTGATCAAGCTTGATGATTAGTCAAGGTTTGATCCCAATGCAAATGTGTCTTATCTTGTTTGGAGTTTGAGTGTTGTTTCAGGATGCACAAGTAGTGTCACTTGTTCAGCATCAATCCAGAACAAGAGGAAGACTTGGTCCATTGTGTGGAGCAATGGGAAGGTTCTTGGTGTAGTAGCCGGTTATAAGAAGCGCAGACCATGAAGGTTGTTGAGCTCCTGGTTCAAGACGCACAAGAAGGAGAAGGTCATCACTGAAGTATGAGGAGGCCGGTGACCTGAAGGGTACTTGAAGCTGAAGACATGAAGGTGGACCAGTGGTTTAAGCGCAGCTGTTAGGGTGGTGTGCTCCTGGTTTGGATGCTCATTCAGGCTCACTTTCAAGCTTGAACCTAGACTCAATTCAAGCTTGAGGTGGGGACTTGAGTGAGCTACCTGATGATCTAAGTCCAAGACCTGGTTCTTCCTCACCATTGCACCAGGAATAGAAGATGGAGCCATCCGGGTTTAGACAGTGGCGAGTCTAGACAAGAGAGCGGTCAGAGGACTCTTGGCTGTGTGAAGAAGAAGGTGACTCTACAATGTGGCTTCTGAAGTGAGGTGGTTGAAGAGTTATCTGAGGTATCTTCCAGCATTCCATTCAAGGTGGAGAGATCAGAAAGGAGTGGGCAGTGGTGTGTTGATCAAGATCATGAAGCAATCCTTCCAAGCTTGACTTGTTCCACCTGGTCATGCTTGAGGGGGAGTATTGAGAAGCTTCAATGATCTGTGAAGATGGAGTCCTTGGTGGTTATTCAAGAAGAAGAAGCAACCAAGGCTGAGTATGAAGATGGAGTTGTATCTTGTCATCCGAGCACTTAGCCCAACAAGAAGTTGGGTGAAAGGGGGAGAGACCAAGATCAGTATGAGATGAGCTAGATGAGCTCAAGAAGAGTGAGTGGTGTGCAATGAGAGTCGGTCCAGACTTGCACCACAGTGAGGGCCATGATCCAGAGTTCTTTGTGTCCACCACACTGGTTGAGACACAAATAACTCACTGGCCAATCCCTAGGCCTTGAAGGAGCTTACTCTTTTCCTTATGAGGGTTTTATCCCTAAGGAGGGTTTTCTCTCATAAGGTTTTTAATGAGGAGTGACTTCAAGGTTCCAAGCTTGACTTAGGATCACTAGAGTCAAGCTTGAGGGGGAGTGTTAACTTGAAGAGATACAAATGAACAAGAGAGATGAGATGGAGGCAAAGGAGATAGATGATGTGAAGAGATCTTGTGCAACAAGAATGGAGAAGGCTGTGGGAAGCTGATATGTGCACAAGAGGCTCTAGAACACATTGAGGATGATCAAGAAGGACCTTGGGAAGCTTTGGTGAGAAGAAGGGATCAAATGGTCAAGTTGAGGATGAGGTGTACGGATTGTACGGCTTGTACGGCTTGTACGGCCTGTACGGCCTGTACGGATCCGTACGGACCAGACTCGACCCAAAACCAACATTACTCGACCATTTGAGCATAAAGATGTTTTAAGTCTTGTGCAAAGTTAGGGCACAATGTGTACGGACCATCTTGATGTTCCTGGCCGTACAACCCTAAAATGCACAAGACTTGGTTCCCAAGTCTTAAGAAGGTTGGCGAGTGAATGGATAAAAGATGCTGAGGTATATACCTTATGCCAAGGAAGGAAGGGATGAAGATGCTTTCCAGAAAGGAAGAACCTTATCCAGAAGCTTATCCATTCACCAAAGGAAGGGGCATGAACCTAGACAGATCTCTGGCTAGGTTCAATGACCTTGCTGGCTTATTCTCAGCCAAGCTTTCCTTAGGCGAGCTCCTCTGGTTCCAGGCTGTCCCAAAACGTGTGGAGAGTGATGTCCACACAATTCAAACCGAGGAGCCTCTTCCCCTTGACTCCACATGCTTTGTTGATTATTTTGTAAACCCTAATGTAGCTCTCTCTCTCTATATAAACTGATCTATGTCGAGTGTAAACACCAAGGGAGTAAGGGGTATTTGAGATTTTTGATATCTAAGAAGAAAAGTAACCAGAAAGAGATTAAGAACAGATTTAGAGAGGAAAGATTTGGTTTAGACTTCACGAGAAGAGAGATTATAAGAGACTATGAAGAACATGTTTGGAGACTCGAAAATATTAGAGAGAACTGTATGATTTATTCATACTCAAGGGGTTCGTTTATATAGAGAGAGCTACAAGGGTTTTCAGAAAGTAAAGCAAAGAAAGGTGTGGCTCAGATCAACCAGGGGCACGCTTATTTGAAAAGGAGGCTTCCTGGCCAAGTAAATGGCATCAGCATCTTTGACAAGATGCTGATCCATTCCAGCCTTGTGCCAGCCTGTCCACGCGGAGAGCTTCTTCCTTTCCAACGGTTGGATAAGTTTACCATGCCGCAGAATCACCTTGAGTCACTTTGGTTTCGCCCGGAAGGTAAAAACTAGACGAATGCTTTTGGACGACCTTGTACGGCCTGTACGGCCTTGTACGGCCTTGTACGGCCTTGTACGGCCTTGTACGGCCTTGTACGGCCTGTACGGCCTTGTACGGACAAGGTCGACCCAAACCCTTCTTCTCTCTTCTTTCTAATCAACCCCAAGATAGATGCCTCAACTTAACACTCCCCCTCAAGCTTGACCATATGGAACAAGTCAAGCTGAAAGGCTATGAGATCTCCCTCATTAAAAACCTCACCAAGAGAAAACCCTTTTTGGGATAAAACCCTTTGATGAGGGAAAAGAGTAGAGACCTCATAGCAGGGGATTAGCTAAGTTGGGTTAGATCAATGAGCCCCAACCTTACATGGATGGACTCCATTGTCTTCTGTCTAGCAGCCTTTGTAAACACATCCGCCAACTGATCCTCACTCCTTGTGTAGCACGGCAAGATCACACCCAACCCAATCATCTGTCTCACCTTGTGGCAATCAACCTCAATGTGCTTGGTTCTTTCATGGAAGACTGAGTTGGAAGCTATATGAATCGCTGCTTGATTATCACAATGCATAGTCATTGGTGTAGACTGATCAACCTCCACATGCTTCAAGATGACTTTGATCCACACCAGCTCGTTTGTAAGCTTCAACATTGCCCTATACTCAGCTTCAGCATTGGAACAAGAGACCACCTTCTGCTTCTTGCTCTTCCAGGTAACTAGGTTCCCACCTATGAAGGTACAATATCCAGTGGTTGACTTCCTATCCAGCCTATCTCCTGCCCAATCCGCATCACAATAGCCCACCACTTCAGTGCTCTTATTGCATCCCATCCATACTCCAAGGTTTGGTGATCCATTTAGATACATCAGGATCCTCTCAACCATGTGCCAATGGTGTTCCTTTGGGACTTGCATGTGTTGCCTCACCTGATTCACAGCAAAACATATATCAGGTTGGGTAATGGTAAGATAAATTAACTTACCAACAAGCTTTCTATAAACTTAGGATCATGGAATGGCCGGGTGTCTCCAATCTCCCCCTCACGAGGAACCTTGTACCCATCCTCTAGTGGCATCTTTGCTGTCTTCCCTCCATGTTTCCCTGCATCTTTCAAGAGATCAAGTGTATACTTTCTTTGGGACAGAAACAAACCTTCCTTGGATCTACATATCTCAATACCAAGAAAGTATTTCATCTCTCCCAAGTCTTTAATTTCAAACACAGATTTAAGGAAGTCTTCAGTGGATTGGATACCTGCCTTGTCACTTCCTGTGATGATGATATCATCAACATACACAAGAAGGACAACTATACCTGATGTGGTCGGGAGAGTGAACAAGGTATTGTCCTGTTCAGATTTTTTGAACCCTTTGCCATTGAGAGTGGTGCTCAGCTTGTTGTACCATGCTCTAGGAGATTGTTTAAGACCATAGATTGCCT
>CAJHQP010007691.1:0-30891 GCA_905132765.1 Moricandia arvensis | reverse complement strand
ATATTCCAAGTTGTTGAAACCAATGTTTGTTAACCATAAAGTTTGTTTGTATTTGTATATATAACCAATTAGAATAGATATTAATATATAGTTCTATAGGTGAGATATAGATGGTAGTAAAATCAGAATTAATTATTTCAAACTGGATTTGCAAGTTTTGTAGAAAATGAATATACTAAAGAAACATACCATAGGATAGAAATAAAAAAGTTTTTGTCATAATGACCAAAATATTTCACTGAAAAGATAAATATACAATTATACCTTTAGGATTAATTAATATATACTTATGGTTTAGTGTTAAGGAGTAACGTTTTGAGAATGAAGTTTGAAATTTTTTAAAATAAATTTAAAAGTTTGAAAATAAAAGATTAAAAATAGTTTTAATAAGCATTTTTGAATTTCAAAAATAAAATTTGAATAAAATTAAAAAATTTGTAATTTTTAATATAAAAAATCGAATTTGAAAACATCTAAACTATTAAAACTGGAGTACAAATTTGAAATATGTTTATAAAGATGTTACAATCAATCTATCCTATTAATCCGTTATTAGCAAGTATGTTTATATTTTTTTATAAATGCAATAGCTTTAATTTAGGGGCTTGTTACGTTAATTTGTTAAAATAGTGAAAGATGTTAAAAATATTTAGTTGATCCTTTAACAATTTTGAATTGGTATATCCGATTAGTTGATATACTGTTTTAAATGATAGGTGCAAAAAATGTTAGAAAATCTATAAAAATTCATTTTCTGTTTGAATATATTGATATAAATTTTGAATCCTATTATTAGAAGATAATATATTAGACAAACGAAATGGTTTTAAAATTGTATTTAATTCATATAATACATATAATCCGGTTTAGTAATGGTATATACAGTTACATTATTATAGTTATGTATTAGTTATGTTTCATAAGGCTAACTGAATAAGAAATGTATAACAATCTAGTTTAACTAATTTAACAATTTCATCCAGATATTGGCATTGTGATGATATAAACAGTCAATCCAATTTTATAGTTAGACATTATATGGTTAAGAGATATACAAATTCATGCAATTTTGGTCAATCAAAATGTTAATGGGTTTGTCAATTTGTTTTGTCATATGGCGTGAAAGGCTTTGTCTAAATATTAGTGAATGTGTATAACTAATGAGAGTGGCATAAGGATGTAATTATTGAGGAAAATTTAGGGTTATTTCAAATTTGTACTCCAGTTTTAATAGTTTAGATGTCACTTTCTATTTGTGCACAAAAATTAAGGAAATCATTAATTTTACATATTTTTTATAAAAAAACACAATTACATATACACATAATCATATTTCAACTAACAGAAAAATAAATTGTACTATAAAATTAATAAATTTTACATCGAAAACGACACTTATTTTGTAACCAAAAAAATTGTCTACACCGATACTTAATATGAAACGGAGAGAGTATTATGTTACGTAATAATTTTTTAGCTACCATTTAGCTGTAATTAGCCACACCATTAATCTTTTCTCCTTATATCTATATCATCCATTTACCAATTTCTCTCTATTTTCGATATCTTAGACTTTTGGTTCTAATAATGTACTCATAAAATGGTATAAGTTTCAACATTTCTATAAAAAAAAATTGCCCAGTAAAATTTCAAAATTGTGGGAATGTAAACGTTTTTTGCTAGTTACTGTACTATTTACATATTTTCTCTCAAATCTTGACATTTATCGAAACTGATCCCATATTTTAATCCTAGTTATGTTAGCGGTGTAGATCTATAGTGTGATTATTTATCTTTTATTGGGGTTGCGTTTATTTGGGAAAATCTTTTATTATTTTAAAATTATAAATCTTTACCTCGACAAACTTATGTCACAAGAAAAAAATAGAAAATACCAGAGTGAAGTAAGCACTGACCGCAAGAAACGGAATGCACGTGAATGCATATGCCGAGGGTGAATCAGGAGTTTAGACTAAATTCTTCCATGTTTTAAATAAGTTTATGTTACTAAAAGAAGGATCACAATGCTCATAACAAAAAGGGACTAAGAGCTGTTATAGACTCTTCACTCTTGAGAGATATTGCCCCTTACAACTTTGATCAAAATACTTGATACCGACTCCTTATGCTTATCCGATTATTAAATAGTACTAATGGCTTTTCTAAATCACTAGCATGTGGCTGCAAAGCCATGTGCGTAGAAAAGTAACTTTAATATACAATAATATAAAGTAACTAGAAGCCTTGTAATTACCTCTTCTATTCTTCATTCTTTTCTTTCTGCTTGTAGTGAAACAATAACAGTGGATGCTATTAGGGGATTCCATTATGATAATGATCATATAGTATATTTCCATTATGGAGATTAGGATAACTTCCATTCTATTAGAGATAATTCCAATTCTGTTTAGGAATATCTCTTCGTGAGAGTTGTATATATATGTTGCCTTGTTCTACATTGTCAGTAAGAAAGAATATTCGGAATCTTGTCTCCCAAGTTTACATGGTATCAGAACAGAAATTTTCTGAGACCTAAAACGCTTGTGTTGTCGTGTTAAGAACTTCGAAGTTCGAAGCTCTAGGAGTTGTAGTCGCTGGTTCTCTGTGAGATTCAGTAAATATGGGGAAGATTCTTCTGTGTCCAAAAGTGGTATGTCGGAAAATAGAGGCATTGACGGTGCAACGCCGTACTCTCTATATGCTTCGGATAATCCAGGAGCTATGATCACGTCAGTGACGTTGACATGAGAGAATTACAATGAGTGGTCCAGTGAGATGACCAATGCTCTCCGTGCCAAACAGAAGCTTGGGTTCATCGATGGTTCTATTCCAAAACCTCTCGCAAACGATCCCAACTTGGAGCTTTGGCTCTCGGTTAATTCGATGATTGTGGGTTGGATTCGGACATCTATTGAACCTCGCGTGAGGTCTACGGTTACGTTTGTACAAGACTCTCACAAATTGTGGGAGAACCTGCGAAAACGTTTCTCTGTTGGTAATAAAGTGCGCATTCACCATCTGAAAGAACAACTTGCATCGTGTCGACAGGATGAACCTGTTATTGAGTTCTTTGGACGCTTGTCCAAGTTATGGGAAGAGCTAGATATGTACTCACCTCTTCCAAGTTGTACGTGTGCAGCAGCTTCTGAGATAGAGAAAGCTCAAGAAGCAGAGAAGATGCACCAGTTCGTAATGGGCCTTGATGAAGTACGGTTTGGTGGAATTTGTCAGTCGATTATCTCTTCAGATTCTGAGCTTGACATTGGGGAGATATATGCTAAAGTTATTAGAGAAGAGCAGCGACTAAACTCAGCCAAAGATCGAGAATCACAGCAGAATGCTATTGGGTTTGTAGCCAAAATAGAAACAGAGCAAACTAACTCGTGTCAAAACTCTGGTGGTTCAGGAAGACGTACATAGTGTACTCACTGCGGGAGAACCGGTCACGATAAAAAAAATTGTTGGCAGCTTGTCGGATTTCCCGACTGGTGGGAAGAACGTTCTCCATCAAACAGAGTAAGTAGTGGAGGAGGTAGAGGTGCTGTTCGAGGAGGTCGCGGTCGTGGTTCGGATCGATCTCGTAACACTGGAGCTCGGGTTAACAATGCTCATGCAACCACTTCCAATGCCTCTTCCTTTCCTGGTTTTACCGAAGAACAATGGACAGCTCTATCTCAGATGATTAACGAAAGAGCACGGCCATCTTCTGACAATCTCTCTGGTAAGACTAAACATAGTGATCTTATACTGGACACGGGAGCCTCTCACCATATGACGGGAGACTTCTCCTTGTTAGTCAACACGTCTGCTATACCACCGTGTCCAGTTGGGTTCTATCTCAACGAAAGTATGTTCTTGACATTGTTGCTGAATCTGGTCTGCTCGGATCCAAACCGGTTGCTACTCCTATGGAACAAAATCACCAACTTGCCTCTGACGACGGCCCTTTGTTTCCTGATCCTTGTCAGTATCGTCGGTTGGTCGGCCGATTGGTTTATCTTGCCATATCTCGTCCTGAACTATCATACTTTATTCATCTTTTGTCTCAATTCATGAAGACTCCTCACCAAGCTCACTGGGATGCGCCTTTACGTGTTGTGCGATTCCTTAAAGGATCACCTGGTCAGGGAATTCTTTTACGTTCTGATGCAAACCTTGACTTGTCTGTTTACTGTGACTCGGATTGGTCTTCTTGTCCTCTCACCCGTCGCTCACTCAGATCGTTTGTTGTTATGTTGGGAGGTTCTCCTATTGCATGGAGAACGAAGAAACAAGACAATGTGTCTCACTCCTTCGCTGAAGCTGAATATCGGGCAATGGCAAGTGCAGTTAAGGAAATGAAGTGGATTGTTTCTCTTGTTAAAGATCTTGGAGCTTCACTTTCTTCGCCTGTGCCATTTTATTGTGATAGTCAAGCTGCGATACACATAGCTTCCAACCCTGTTTTTCACGAAAGAACAAAGCATATTGAACAGGATTGTCACTGTGTTCGTGATGTTGCTCGTGATGGTCTAATCTCAATGCGTCACATTCGTACGAAGGATCAACTGGCGGATATTCTCACTAAAGCCCTTGGTCGACCTCAGTTCGAGTTCTTGCTGTCCAAGTTGGGAGTTCAAGACCTTCACTCTCCAACTTGAGGGAGACTATTAGGGGATCCCATTGTGATAATGATCATATAGTATATTTCCATTATGGAGATTAGGATAACTTCCATTCTATTAGAGATAATTCCAATTCTGTTTAGGAATATCTCTTCGTCAGAGTTGTATATATACGTTGCCTTGTTCTACATTGTCAATAAGAAAGAATATTCAGAATCTTGTCTCCCAAGTTTACAGATGCTGATCTTCATAGCTGACATATTGAGTAATACTATTCGCACCTTTGAAATTGAACTTGTCCTCAACATCAAAGTGAGAAAAACTGTTATTTGATCTTTTTTTCCATTCCCAAGAACAATCAAATCAGGTAATCCCTTCCACTTCTCTTAAACCTTTTCTTGTCATGACTTGGGATACATCTTTTGGTTCAGCAAGCAGCACTACTTATGTCTTTAGTTGTGGGGAATAGATATTGTAACCACTGAATCCCCTAATACCCTCTTCAAATGCAATACATGGAATAGCCAGGACCGGATTTGGGCACAGTCGGATGTAACATTGGCCATAGCCCCCAAAATTTTTTGAAGTTTTTTATATAGGAATAAACCTCCAAATCACAAAAAAAAAATTATAAAATTTTCTTAAAAGAATGTTTAGAACTCACGGAATCTCATATCCGGCCGGGTGCAGTGTTGCCTCGTTTGATAGCTTAAGGCGATATGCTACATCCTCCATGTGTGTCTCTACGTCTTAAGGTACATACTACCACACTTCAAGCTTTTCTTTTGCTCACAGGGAAATATTTCTTTTTATAAGATCGCAAATGCAAATATACTCACTTGCAACTTAAAATCCACATTGGGCCGATGATTGGCAGCTTTTTTGTTTTGTCGTTTGTTGTGCCTTAGTTAAGTTCTCTTTCAATAATGCTAGCATGTCATCTCTTTCTTGCAACCTGTTCTCCACATCTGCGTTTGTGGTTGATCCTCTCTCATACTTGAGCAATGCCGGTGGCTCCTGATAAAGATAGAAACAAAGAGTGGTTTTGCTGAATATTTCTTATTATTTTAGATGCTCATTACAGACTCATCACCCTTCTCTTTATACAGACTCCAAGAACAATCTAGACGTTATCCACCAGATCTACACAGCTGTCTTGGATGAGTCACCAAGAGTATCAAATCTGTTACGCAGCAGGAGCATTTCCTTTTCTGTACATGAGCTCCTCTGACTCTGCTTCGTTGCTCTGTCTTTTGTCTCGTTCTGTTTCTGCTGAGATGGGCTTGTCACATGTTTCTTCTTAGACTGGACCACTTGACTGTTCTTACTTTCATTCCCCCTCAAACTCGTGGCGGGAGGAACTGAGACACCGAGTTTTTCACGTAAGCTCAAAAAGGATCGACGCGGCAGCGATTTTGTGAAAATGTCTGCCAACTGAGTTGAGGAGGGTATATGTTTTGTTTCGATGAATCCAAATGCTACTTGTTCCCTGATGTAGTGGTAGTCGGTTTGAAAGTGTTTTGACCGACGGTGAAGAACTGGGTTCGTAGACAGGTACACAGCCGATAGGTTGTCACAATGAACTATCATAGCTTGATATTGCGCAATCTTCAGGTCACGCAGCAGATTAGAGACCCATGTGAGTTCTCTTGCCGTCGTGGTGAGAGCTCTGTATTCTGCTTCAGTTGAGGAGTGTGAAACGAAATCTTGTCTCTTTGCAGACCAAGATAGAAGAGTGGATCCCATAAAGATACAGAACCCTGCAGTTGAGCGACGTGTACTCTTACAACCAGACCAATCGCTGTCGCAGAAAGCTGTTAGGTTCAGGTTTGAGTCATTCGTTATCGAGAGGCCGGTGTTGATCGTTCCCTTTACATACCTCAGAGTTCTTTTCAAGAGGCCGAAGTCAGATACTGTCGGAGCATGCATCCTCTGACATACAAAGTTGACAGCAAACTGAATGTCTGGCCGAGTTATTGTCAGGTATTGAAGCTTCCCTGCTAGACTTCTGAAGTATGTTGGGTCAGAGAAAGGCTCTGAATCCTGTTCTTCAAGCAGTATAGGAAGAGGAGTGGGCATGGGGTTACAATTTGACATCCCTGCTTGATGGAGAATATCCGTGGCATACCCTTCTTGATGCAGGAAAAAACCCGTGTCAGTCTCTTCTATCTGGATGCCAGGTTCTTCATTGAAAACCGAGTATTGAGAGACAGCAGAAGGTCTTGCAGAAGCTGGTCTGAGTTTCCAGTAAGCAATATATCGTCAACATAGAGAAGCAATAGGAGAGGCTTTCCATTGTGGTGATACGTGAATAGGGAGGGATCTGACTTACTGCATTCAAATCCGAACTCTAGCAAGAACGTACTGAAGGTGTCAAAACACGCCCGTGGCACCTGTTTCAGGCCGTAGAGAGCCTTTCTCAGACAGCACACATGATTTGGTCTTTGAGGATCAACAAAGCCGGTGGGTTGGAACATATAGACTGGTTCTTTTAAGTCTCCGTGAAGAAATGCATTTGACACATCTAGTTGCTTGATAGCCCACTTTTGTGTAGTAGCAACTTTAAGAACCAGCCTGATAGTTGCTGTTCGGACCACTGAGCTGAAGGTTTCTAGATAGTCTACTCCTTCTTCTTGCTTGTTTCCTTTGGCGACCAACCTCACTTTTCTTTTCACTGGTGTACCATCAGGGTTGAGCTTCGTAGTGAACAGCCACTGAAAGTGTAGTATGTGCATATTTGGGGTTCGAGGAATCAAGGTCCATGTGTTGAGTAAATGTATCCTTCTAATTTCTTCAAGAGCAGCATCACTCCATGCTGGGTGCTTCATTGCCTCATCGATATTCCTTGGTTCTTCAGGGGAGAATTTAGAAGCAAGAAGCACATATCTTGAGTTTGGTTTCCAGACTCCAACTTTTGCTCTGGTGGTCATTGGGTGGGTATTTACCATTGGTTCTTGCTGCTGGGGATTGACTTCTGCTGCACTTTCATTGAGATCATCATGATGTTGTTCTTCATTAGCCACTTCATTATTTTGTTGTTGATCTTGAGCGTTAGGTGCAGTTGCAGCTGGTCTCGGAAAGAGTTGAATTGATGAAGTGTTCCTTTAATCCTTCTTATTCTCAGTAGCCATTTGCCATGCCTTGAGTAAGGCTGTTTGGTATGCTGGGATCAACCTCTGATATCTTGTTCTGAAGGGAAACTCATCTCTGCAAATAAAACATGTCTTGATATGTAAACTTTGCCTGTAGGAGGGTACAAACACCTATAACCTTTGTACTGGCTGTTGTATCTAAGAAAGACGCATTGCAGGGACCTTGGATCAAACTTATGCTGAGAGACTGGTCTGAGACATGGGTAGCAGGCAGACCCGAAGACTCTGAGCATAGTGTAGTCTGGTTTACTTTGAAGCAACCGTTCATGAGGGCTTGATTTTGTTTGCGAAGGAAGCAAGTTGCTGATGTAGTTGGCTGTATAGAAGGCTTCTACCCAATAGCTTAACGGGGTGTTGCTATGAAACATCATCGACAAGCCAAGCTCCACGATGTGGCGATGTTTTCTTTCTGCTTTTCCATTCTGTTCTGGTGTGTAGGGACATGACATTCTGTGAGCAATCCATGATTGAGCGAGGTGTTGCTTGAGCAGGTGGCTTGTAAATTCTCCTCCCCCATCGCTTTGGAACTCTTTTATTCTTGTGTTTAGTTTATTTTCAATCAGAGTCTGAAATTGCTTGAAGACTGAAAAGAACTCGGCTTTGGTATGTAAAGGATATAACCAGGTGTAACTTGTGAATTCATCAATAAAAACTGCATAATATCGGAAACCCTGGTTTGATACAACTGGTGAGGGACCCCATAGATCACAGTGAATCCGATCTAGATGTTTCAAAACACAAGAAGATGAGGCAAAAAACGGTAATCTAGAGTTTTTCCCCATCTGGAAAGGCTCACAAAGGGGGTTGGTTCTGCTCTTATTCATATTTATTTCCTTACTAGAGTTAAGCTGTTGAAGAATCTTGATGTTGGAGTGAGCTAACTGATGATGCCAAGTTGCTTCACTTGCAGCAGTTTGACGATCAGAGTAGAACACTTTACAGTCTTGATTCTTCAACATGTAGAGTCCGTTATGTCTTGGACCCTTGGACACCACTTTCTGAGTTCTCAAATCAATTACGCAGACCTTGTTAGAATCAAAATACACGCCACAGGGATAATCATCACAGAGCTTCAATACAGACAAAAGAGATTTCTTCATTGTAGGATAAACCAAGATCTCGTTTAAAGGGAGGGTACCTTTGTTTGTGGAGATGGTGGTGGAGCCGATGTGAGAGATTGGTAAGTAAGCACCATCCCCTACCATTATGGTGTCATTTCCGTCATAGGGAGATACCTGCTGCAGTCCCGAAGTAGAGGACGTGATGTGGTTGGAAGCTCCTAAATCTGGATACCATTCTTTTCCGGTTTCGTCGGATACACGTAACAAAGAGAAAGCATCAGTGATGGGATCATATTCTCTCCCCAAGCCATTCAAAAATCCAAAGATCTTCATGGATTCGTCAACTGGTCTTCCGATGGAGCTGAGAGAATCACATACTGATTTGAACTCACGACAGTACGTAGACAAAGTTTTCCCTTTCTTTGAGATTAGCTGAAGAATACGGCGGAGAGTGAACTCTCTGGATACGCTGCTCTTGTTGAAGTTTTCAGCAAGGGAGATCCAGATTTCACGTGGGGTCTCGAGACTATGAACATGTCCAAGAACTTCCTCTGAGAGAGTGCCGAACAACCATGAGCGGACAAGCTGATCTGTACAGAACCACGACTCGTACAGAGGGTTGGGAACTTCGTTAACACCTTCTTGAGTAGCAATACGTTGTGTTCTGTCCGGAGCCGTGACAACACCGTTTACAAATCCAATGAGTTTCTGACTTGACAGCAGCGATTCAAACTGTGTTTTCCACAGTAGATAGTTGTTGTCATTCAGCTTTAGTGTGACAGTACTCGTGATGTGAACACCGTCGGGGAAAGGATAGGTCGCAGCCATCGATTTACCTGTGAAGGTTAGATGGGCTCTGATACCATGATAAAGATAGAAACAGAGAGTGGTTTTGCTGAATATTTCTTATTATTTTAGATGCTCATTACAGACTCATCACCCTTCTCTTTATACAGACTCCAAGAACAATCTAGACGTTATCCACCAGCTCTACACAGCTGTCATGGATGAGTCACCAAGAGTATCAAATCTGTTACACAGCAGGAGCGTTTCCTTTTCCGTACATGAGCTCCTCTGACTCTGCTTCGTTGCTCTGTCTTTTGTCTCGTTCTGTTTCTACTGAGATGGGCCTGTCACATGTTTCTTCTCAGACTGGCCCACTGGGCTGTTCTTACTTTCAGCTCCCAGCCAAAAATGTTTGAAGGAAGTCATTTGGATGGTAGATGATGTGTATAGTTGTAATAGAGTTCTGCTCATGGCAAACATTGCGCTTATGACTTCGATTTTCACTTGTAAACAGCGTAAATAAGTCTCCAAAGATCGATTTTCACCTTCGTCAACCCGTCAAATTACAGGTGATTTACTAAAGCAAAAGGATGTACTGGCAAGATGGAACAATTCTTTCAAGAAAAGACTTGTTTACCTTGTCGCGATCACATAATATTGTGAAAGCCATGTAACTTTGTAATCTCTTGCACAAACGAATTCACCATATCTACCATTGTGAAAGGATGTTTCAGTCCTACATATTGAGCATATTTTGTTAGTATGCTCACCAACACCATAACTGTGTTTTATCCATTGATCTTCGCAATCCATTCACGAAATTCATCGAGATGTCTTCCCACACAGCCTCCGGAACTAGTAAATTTTGAAGCAGACTCCTTGGAAACAAATTAAAGTATTTGTGCATTTGCCGAGTATGGCAAGCTGCACCGTACCTTCTAATATTTATCATTCCTTCCCAATAAAACAACACTCTGAACTTATTATGCGTCGTTAATATACCTCCATGACCCCCCATCTTCCCGCCATGCCATTCTTACAAAATAGTTCCAATGGGAAAAGAACTTTTAGGCATAACAAGCCTCCCATGTCTTAGCAATCTCCCTTGGAACAAAATGTAGTCATGGTGACCCAACCCTTGTTTCAAATCATGGATGATGCGCCCCAACTCAGGATCTATGTTCACTTTAATAAAAATATCCACAAGTTGAATTGTTAAAGGTACACTCACCGTAAACAACTAAGCAACACCAACCTTTCCAAATAATGCATCAGTCAATTTGTTCTCTAATCCCTGTTTGTATTGAATATCTAAATCAAAGTCCAGAATCTTTGTCAGCCAACATTGATATTCCAGGTTGATCTCACGTTGATCAAGTAAAACTCTTTTAATATGTCCATGCTAAGAATCTCCTTCTCGGGAAGTAATGCCACAATTTATAGGATAGCGAAGACTATTGCCATCAACTCTCTTACATGCATCAACTTCAGTTTATGTCTTTTTGTCAATGCTTGATTGAATTACGCAATTGACTGGTGTTGCTGCATCAACACGGTTCCCAATCCCACACCAGAATTGTCTGACTATACTGCAAATACTTCGTTGAAGTTTGGCAGTGAAAGGACTGGAACCGTCATCATTGCCATTTTTAAGTTCGTCAGATATCATATGGATTGAAAACTTTCATACAATACAATTGTGTATAGAAAGTTTATATTCCGTTTTATCTCTCTATCAAAGAGAAAGAAAATCTGTTTTGTTCCCTTGCCAAAACTCTTTTGTCTATCCTTAATTCAAAGTTCAAAATATATAAATCATAATCGTAACTGTTACAACATGGATGATATGAAAGAACAAAACCAAAGGTACATAAACCATTTCAAAGTTAATCACAACAACTCAGCAGGAAACAAAACATAAAGATTAAAGTCCAGTGCAGCACTACGCAAGATATATGTAGCATCTTAGCTTCTCTGTGGATATTGTTAAGCCAGTCACAAATTATTTATGCTTCACCGGCTTTCTCTTCCTTTCCCTCTGCTTCTTTAATCTGATTCACAATTTCTGTTTTTTTCTCCATTAAAGCTCCTATTTTTGCATCGATCTTCTCTAGCTTCATTTTCAGCTTACCAATGTCATTACCCTTCTTCTCATCTTTTACTTTCTTTTCTATCTTTTTCTTGGATTTTTTCTCCTTTTCTTCATCACCATCTTCAGCTTTTGACCCCTCTATGTTGACGTCCTTTGCTTCATCTTCTGTATGAGCTTCCTTTTCTTCTTCATCTTTTGTCTTTTTCTTTTCCTTTGGTTCTTTCTTCTTCTTCTTCTCTTTATCTTCCTTCTTCTTTTTCTTCCCTTTTTCGCCCTCTCCGCCTTCTTCTTTATTTTCGTTCTTTTCTTCACTATCTTTTTCATCCTCAGTGTCTTTTCCTTCGGTTTCTGGTTCTTCAAATTTAACATCTCTGGACAACACTTCAACGTTTTTCTTATTCTTCTTATCTTCTTTGTTATCTTTTTCACCTTTCTCCTTCTTCTTTTTCTGCTTCTTTTCTCCTTCATCCTCATCGTCTTCTTCTTTCTCGCATATCTCATCAGTTTCCTTCTTCTTCTTCGCCTTATCTTTACTCTTCTTCTTTCCCTCCTTATTATCTTCTTTCTTCTCTTTTTTCTTCTCCCCTTCTTCTTCTTCTTCTTCTTCTTCTCCATGCTCATCCTTCTCTCCTTTTTTCAGCTTCTTTTCCTTCTTATGATCTTCTTTCTTCTCCTTTTTCTTCTCCCCTTCTTCCTCTTCTTCTCCATGTTCATCCTTCTCTCCTTTTTTCATCTTCTTTTCTTTCTTATCCTTGGATTCCTCTTTCGGTTTCTTCTCTTTATCTTTCTTCTTATCTTTTCCGTCTGCACCTGATTCAGCCTTCTCTTTCTTCTTCTTCTTAATACCTTCTTCTTCTTCTTCTTCTGACTCCTCTTTTTGTTGTGATACATCCTCATCTTTCTTCTCCTTATCTTTCTTTTTCTTCTTCTGTTCCTTTTCTGTGTCTTCAACTTTTACATCAGAGTCTTTCTTCTCTTTCTTCTTCTTCTTCTTTCCTTCAGTTTTTTCCTCAGGCTCATCCTTCTCTTCCTTTTTCTTCTTCTTGTCTTCCTTACCCTTGGAATCTTCTTTCGGTTTCTTCTCTTTATTCTCCTTCTTCTTACCTTCTTTGTCACCTTCTAACTCCTCCTCTCCTTGTGATACATCCTCATCTTTCTTCTTCTCCTTGTCTTTATTTTTCTTCTTGTGTTTCTTATCTTCATGGTCTTCTTCATCTTTCTCATGTTTCTTTGAAACATTTTTTTCATCTTTCTTCTCGGCATGTTTGTCCTCTTCTACCTCTTCCTTTACCCTTGTCTTTTCTTTCTCCTTTTCATCTTTTGATTTCTCTCCACTCTCGTCCTTTATTTTAACCTTCTCAATTGACTTGGCCTTAACTTCCATCTCCACCTCAACATTCTCTCCCTTCTCATTTGGATCCACTTCTTGTGTCTTCATTGTTATATGAAGTTTCTCTTTCGTTAAATTTTCTTGGTTCGATGACATGGTTCCCTAAAAGACAAACAGGAAATAAATTTTGTTATACAACTACTAGTTGATATTGCCTAGTTGACTAACACTTTTTATCAACATATAGCTAATCCAAAATTTAGTAAACTGAAATTTCACAGATATGTTTTTTTGTAGTGTTTGGTGTATATATGGTCTGAAACCAAAATTCAGAGTAGTTCATCAGATACATAAGAGAAAAATATATATACCAAGTAAAGAGCAGCAAATCTAAGAAACCAAATTGCAGATCTATTGAAAAAACTAGAACAAAAATGAACTTAAGTACCTTGTAAGTTTTCTTGTTGCTCTGTTTTTGAGAAAGACGATCGAATTGATCTGGTATTGGATCTGAGATGGGTTTTAGGTGGTATAAAAGGAATGAGTCACACGGAGGTGACGCTGTACCCTACGCGTTGGTGCCAACACGTCTTTAACTTTTTTTTTTGTCATGGGTCACACTAACACTTTTTGGCTGTCCTACTTTGTCAAACTTTCTCATTTGTTTCACAATAAAACGTTTGACATCTGTGCAAATACATTAGAAAACAAAAGGAAAACTGGACTGAATAACTTAAAAATAAAGTATAATTAACTATCTAATCAAAGAATAAAATAGATCTATTATGTAAGTAAGGGCACCTGCATTAATGAACCTCAAAGAGGATTCACACACAAAAAGAAGAAAAAAAAATATTAAAAAAATATAAAAGTCATCAACCTGGATCACATCGACTCACTCCACTGAACCGGTTCATCACTGTTTTCGTGGGGTCCATACCACGTGGCGACTCACGATTGGTTCAATAAATTTCTTTTTTTTTAGGAAAAATAATGAAAAAAAAAATATTAAACTTGGGGTTCATTAATGCAGGTAGTCTAATATGTACTATAATACCTTTTGTATCTAATTAACTACCACCACTGATTTTTATAATCTCCACCGTCACCGTATTCAGTACGACCACCACCAAATTCACAATGTGTTTTATATTTTTCGCCACTTCAACCATCTTTTTTTTTTCTTCTGTAATTACTATCATCTCTTTCATAATCTCATCTATCACTGATCCATCATCATTATATCCACCACAACCACCTCCAAATCAATAACCTCTGCTATGTTTATTATTTTCATTACCATCAATTTCCCTGCAACCACCATCATAGTATAATCCGGTGAATGTAAAATTTGTATTTATATTATTTCTAGTTCAAGGACAATTTGATAATTTTACTAATATGTACTATATTATGTAATTTATTTCATTCTATTTATATTTTCATTTGCATACTCTTGTAAACAATAAGAGAAATATGTTTGTATGAATGACTTAAAATTTTTTTATGTTGTTTAATATTGTGTAAGAAGCAATCTTAGATGTCGAGTAGGTAAATGTAATCTATTTTTTTAATATAATGTTATATTTGGTATTTACCTAATTTTTTTTTAATATAATATTATAGTTGATAATTTCATTTATACGTACTATACAATATACTTTTATCCATTATATTTATATTTCTTATAGAGCAACATAGTCTCTTTCTCTACCCATATTCATTAAGTTAGTCACCATCACGACCACCACCCCAGCCATAACCTTTTCTTTTTTTTGAGCAACAGCTATAATAACCTATAGTATGAAAAAACTCCCACTTCTTAGGGCATCATTATTGGTTAGGACTTTTAAAAGTCCTTAGAAAAAAATTTCCACTACTTTTTCGATTTTAAAAAAAAAAATATATATATATATATAAACCAATAGCGGGCCGCCACATATTAGTGGAGCCCGCAAACAGTTTAGAACTTAGCTTGGGACCTCTCTTATTTGGGGACACAAAACATTGGTTCTAGGGAAAATGTGGTGGGGTCCACGCCTAAGATACCTCTCCCCACCACCGATAATCTTGCCCTTATGTACTCTGTTCCATTATGTTTCTTCTACTTCTATTTCATGTACTTTGTTCCATTCAATTTACCATGTTTTATCTGCTTCCATAACATTGTCTCTTTCTCTAATTATTATTTCTGCCATGACCACAAACACCATCAAAGTCATAGTAATTTTTCACACAAAAATTACTGCTTCCTTTGTATTGACGATCTTTATTTTATTCGTAACTACTCTTATATGTATAGGATATAACTGTTTATTATAAATTATCTTCCAAATCTGGTTTTATGAGTTTAATTAGATAACTAGAAGTTTTTTTACACGCTTTAAACACGCAAAGTGGTTTGTTACAGTTTTTTTTTAATTAAAAAATACATAAATTTTTTATATCAATATATTATTATTTTTTTAAAAAAATTGTAATCAGTTTATGAAATTTTATGCACTTTCCATTTATAACCTTATAACTGTTCTAAAAGAAAACATTATAACCTTACTGCCGTATCATGCAACACGGAAGGAAAAGGATTAGAACGTCCCAAAATGAAGAAAAGGCTACGCTCTGTTTATTAACGACTGTCTTTCCGAAAGCACAAGACAACTGTGTAGTTGCTTCTCCAAGTTGGTCCAATGATGAATCTCGATGGTTTGGGACATGATTATGGTGGACGTTCTCGAATCTCGATGCCAGGAATTGTAGTTACGGCATTGATTTTCAATCTTGCAAGAAGATCTCTAGTGCTAAGGAGCAGGAAAATAAAAGAAACCTTGAAATGCTTTTGCTATCTGTTTGTGTGCTTCAACGTTGATTGTTGTAGCTATTGAGCAACTTCTTTAAGAAAGTTCTTTATGCTTGAGAAGATTGATATTTAACAGTTAAAGAAGATACTAACAATATAATTAAACACTAGATATTGTATTCCCATGTATAACTTTACAGTGTATATAATAGTAGTAGGAAACACTGTTCCTTCTTAGACAGAAGCCAGAACATCGCAAATAAAATGGATTTTGGAGACTCTACAAGTCTTACAAAACCAATATACACAAAACAGTAAACAGAGTCTCATACAGTATCGTATAGATATTATATAGTGCTATAAACAAGGTTCGAACTAAATCAATATATATATCGTATATATTGTGACTAAGCTGCAGATGGAGCTTTTACGTACTGAAGCTCACCGGCCTCAGATAAAGCTTCCACCAACTGCTTCTTGTGGGCATCTCCTCCTTTACCACCAGTGATGTTCTTGTAATCAAGAGCCTCGTCTTTGTAAATGTCCCACCAATTTTTGACCAACATTTTGATGTCTTCCCTCTCCATGTTTGGCTCTTTCCCAGTGAATCTGGTACAAAATACAATAAACAACACTCAGAAATAATATAGATATTTTTTTGGGTACAAGAACTACTTAACTAAGTAGAAAATTAGTTGAACATGTAATATTATTACCTCCAAGGCTTAGAACCAGCAGCACAATAATGAACAACTTTAACTTTGTCAAGATCCACATTCTCTGGATGCCTCCATAACATGGCCATAACCAAATTATAAATTACTGGTATCGGCTTGTAAATGTGTCTGAAATACATATTCAAGAAATCCTGCAACAGAAGCATAAACGAATAAAATAACTATACTATATATGTTTTGGGTTTGTATATAAAAAAAATCTATAAAATTTTTCTATTTACCTGTTCCGCAAAAGGAGTGGGAGGAACAACTTTAACAGTCTCCAATAGGTTACGATACGTGTAAAGACTAGGCTCGTAGACGAACATACCGGCGTTGAAGTACAAAGGGGGCTTAGGACCAAGCTCTGCTGGCCAAGTCACCTTGTCTGGACACTGTTGGCAATAACCAATCTTGTACTGTGGCGTGTGACTCCATGTCTTCTCACAGAAACAGTCCTTGACTGCATAGAAGTTACCCTTTGGGAGATCGAACAAGTGGTCTATGTTGTCGAACACTTGTATGTCCCCGTCTAAGTATATCATCTTGCTGTACTCCACAAACTGCATGCATATATATTTTATTATATAGTTTTTAATAAATTGATTACTGTAAAACATAAATACTTTGGTCAAAAAGTATAGAAAGTTGCTACAAAAATAAGAACAGTACAAGTCACTATAATATATGTTGATATCTTTAAATTTTCTAACAAAAAGTATACCCATTAGTATTTATTATACCTCCCAAATACGAAGCTTAGAATAGTTGATAACGTAATAAGCCATGGCAAACTCGGTTTGATTCTCCGGTGGATAAACCGGCTCGATCTCCTTAATGACACAGCCTTGCTCCACCAACTGTTTCCGGTGATCCTCTGGTACGTCCGGCAATACAGCCACCACAAGTGGATACATGCTCTTAACTTTCCTTAGCCCTTTAGCAAGACCCACCACTCCTTTCACGAAGTCTCTGTTACCAGCGAGGAAAGTCACGTAAGCTCTCTTTTCTCCACCGTTAGCGACTGGTCCGGTGAGTTTGCTGTTGATCTCAAGTGCCATCTTTGTCTTAAGAAATGAAGAGTGTTTTGTCTTTGTGTGTTGTATATATTGTTTTTGCGTTTTTGTAAGTGATCGTTTGAATAGGAAGAAGTGTTGCTTTATATAGAGTTTGTCAGTGGTTTAGGTTAATTAATTAAAGATTAAATTACTAATTACTTCGGATAATACAATAGGACCGACTCCTAAAAGTTTCCAGAAAATATTTTAATCTAACGGCTATTAAGCAAAATTGTTATATCCAACGGTTGTGGATAACCGCGTGAAGCTTCGTAGTATTGGAAGAGAAGGTCCCACTTTGTTTGAATAATGAAAAAGAAGGTCCCACTTATCCAAGTGATGCCACGACATTACATACTGACACGTGCTAATATACGAACTGTTCGACTCATCAAGGTTTTAATTTATCATGTGGTAGTTGATCTGTCACTTGTAACTGGGTTCCACTTCAGATACTACAATTGTCACCGTGTGAGATATTCTGATTGGTTATCGGCTTGACACGTGTCCACGTGAAACGTACTTGGCGGTGATAACGCCACGTGTTGTGAGAAAAGTCTATGGACCCATTAACCGTTGGGTCTATTTTTACCGTAATTATGGGTAGTATGTCTTGACTATGACCGCCGACTATTTCGATCAGTTTTACGTTACAAATCAAATATTTTGAATTTATGACGCAAAGCGTGTACCTTTCAATGTAATCCAAAGTTGGTAATACTTTTTTTTGACTGAACAAAGAATTAAACTCGAGTCTATTAAAAATAAATACCTAATTTTTAAGTGAAAAATGCAGTTCACGAAAAAATCATTTTCTAAATATTCAAATGGGTTGTAAGTAATGGTCATTACAAGAAAACTCGGTATTTATTAGGAAATTTAACTTGAAAAATTTTTTCTCGTAAATGTATTACGAGTTTACTTCGGATTTACGAGGAAAACGAGTTTCCTCGTAAAGTCCTCGTAAACCTACGAGAAAATTTTTTCTTGGTAAAGCTGTAGTAAAATTACGAAAAAATTACGTGGAAAAGAACATTTCCTCGTAATGTCGTAGTAAAAAATTTCCTTGTAAATTCCTAGTAAAAATTTGCTATGAAATTAAGAGAAAAATTTCTTTTACTTCAAATTAGCGAGGAACTAGCTAGAAAATATCTATTTTAAATCTAAAACGTGTTTTGTACCTACTTTTCCTCTTAATTTCCTAGTACATATTCAGATTCGAAAATTTCTATAAATACCACCATTTGTGATTCATTTGAAACACACCAAAAAATCAGCTATAAGCTTGATCAAAGAAAAAAAAATGTCCGGTCCGGAAAATATTTTTGAGTTGCGGAAGTGGATGTATTCACACAGAAATAATAACGAGAGAGTGACGAAAGAATTTCTCGAAGGGTTAAAGACGTTTATGCATCTAGCAGATTCTACACCACTTACGCAGGAAAGTGGTAAGATGTTATATCCTTGTCATAAATGATGCAATACAACATTAGAATGAAGCTGCTTGATGCATATGTCCTTGTCTGAAAATTTTCAGAAGCATTTAATAAATAGAGGTTTCATGCCATATTATTATATTTGGTATCAACATGGAGAAGATGCTAGTTGTATGAATGAAGCTAACAGTAGTGATAGCAATTTTGAGATTGAACTGGTTAATCATTTGCTTAATGAAAATAGTTATCATCACCAAGAGGAACAAATGGTAGATTGTGATAGGGTTCATGATATGGTAGGTGATGCATTTGTAACTCATGATGATGATGAAGTTGAAGAACCTAACTTAGATGCAAAAAAGTTTTATGAAACGTTAGAAGCTGCGAATGAGCCAATTTACAGTGGTTGTAAAGAAGGTTTGTCAAAATTGTCGTTGGCTGCTAGAATGATGAGTATTAAAACCGATCACAATCTACCTGAAAATTTTATGGATGCTTGGGCATACTTGTTTAAAGAGTATTTTCCAGAAGACAATGTGTCTGCTGAATCTTATTATGAGATTCAGAAATTGGTATATAGTCTTGGGTTGCCCTCGGAGACGATAGACGTTTGCATCGACAACTGCATGATTTACTAGGGAGATGATGAGAAGTTAGAAGAATGTCGATTTTGTAAGAAGCCATGATTCAAACCGCAAGGTCGCGGGCGTAATAGGGTACCGTACCAAAGGATGTGGTACCTACCAATCACATACAGATTGAAAAGATTGTACCAATCTGAGGAGACTGCTGGAAGGATGAGATGGCACGCCGAGCATACTCAGATGGATGGAGAGATGACTCATCCATCAGATGCAAGAGCTTGGAAACATTTTAACAATGTACATCCACATTTCGCTAGCAATAGCCGGAATGTGTATTTTGGATTATGCATTGATGGATTTAGTCAATTTGGAATGTCAGGGAGACAATATTCATTGTGGCCAGTCTTTCTTACACCGTACAACCTGCCACCGAAGATGTGCATGCGACGAGAGTTTCTATTCTTGACCATATTAATACCTAGTCAAAAGCATCCAAAAAGATCTCTCGACGTTTTTCTACAACCACTGATAAAAGAATTGAAAGATTTGTGGTCAATAGGGGTGAGGACATATGATTGTTCAACGAAAATAAATTTTACGATGCGAGCGATGCTTTTGTGGACCATAAGTGACTTTCCTGCATATGGGATGTTGTCTGGATGAACTACACATGGGAGATTAGCTTGTCCATATTGTAATGGAATGACAGATGCGTTTCAGTTGAAGAATGGTAGGAAGAATACTTGATTCGATTGTCACCGTCGATATCTTTCTGTATACCACCCATACCGAAGAAACAATACATTGTTCAGGCACAAAAGGGTTGTCAGAGACACTCCTCCTCCATACTTAATTGGAGAACAAATCGAAGCGCAAATCGATCACTACGGTGCTCTAGAAACAGCTCCTCATGGTGGGAATTGGCATGTTTCCAGTAATATGTCTGATTCTTATGGTGTGCAGCACAATTGGCACAAAAAGAGTATATTATGGGAATTGCCATATTGGAAAGATCTTCTTTTGCGCCAAAACCACGATGTGATGCACATAGAGAAAAACTTTTTTTAGAACCTCGTGAACACTATATTGAATGTCCCAGGAAAGACGAAAGACAACATAAAATCGAGGTTGGACTTACCCGATATCTGCTAAAGGAGTGAGCTACATATAAAAAGCAATCGGCAAGTTCCAGTTCCGATATTCAGACTGTCATCAGAAAAAAAAAGTCTGCGTTGTTCAACTGGGTGAGTTCAGAAGTGAAGTTCCCTGATGGGTATATTTCAAATCTCTCAAGATGTGTTGAGAAAGGGCAAAAGTTCTCCAGGATGAAGAGCTATGATTGTCATATCTTTATGCAGCGACTACTTCTCTTTGCATTTGCGGAACTACTACCTACAAAGGTACATGAAGCACTTTCAGGTAATTAATATAAACAACGAAAACATTAATTTATTTCTTTATATGTATATATATGAATATAGTAATGTGTTTAATTTTTTTGTTTCTGTAATATATAAGAAATTGGAGCATTTTTTAGGGATCTGAGCACCCGCACTCTTAAAGAGGAAGGTGTCCAACAACTTCATGAAAACATCCCCATCTTAATGTGCAACTTGGAGAAACTATTTCCGCTTGTTTTTTTTACGTCATGGAACACCTAGTTGTCCACCACCCGTATGAAGCATTACTTCGTGGACCTGTGCATTATGGATGGATGTATCAGTATGAAAGGGCCATGAAAACTTTAAAAGGAAAAGCCAAAGCCTAGCAAAAGATGAAGGTTCTATTGTTGCGGGAAGTTTGACGGAAGAAACATCACATTTCACATCGTACTACTTTGCACCGAAAGTACGTACAAAGAAACGAGTTCCAAGAAGATATGATGATGGTGGTGTCGTGCCGACATATATGGAAGAAGATGTTCCAGACATCTTTTGTCAAATTGGACGATTGGGTGGGAAATTGAAAGAGGTTTGGTGGTCGAGTGATGAAGACGTCCATAGTGCACACCTTTATATTTTTCTCAATTGCGAGCATCCATTGATTGGTTATTTTGAAAGGTAAACATATAAACATACACACTTATATATATATATATATATATCTATATATATATATATATATATATATATATATATATATATATTCAATTGATTAAATAACTTAACATAATTTTACAGCCAATTTGTGACTCAAGTCGAAGAAGCAATACCTGGTATATCGACAACTAAGTTAGACAATAGGAAAGATCAACACTTTATCAAGTGCTTGAGGAAACATGTATTTATTATAAATTAAATTTTATGCATACATTACCACAAAGTAAGTCTAATGTGTAGTTCTACTACTTTTTTGCAGGTTGATTATGACGATCCTCAGTATCCCGCATGGTTTAGGGAATTACTTCAAGGTCCAGTTGCAAAGGTCACTACATCATCAATGTATTTCACCCGAGGTTATACTTATGGTAGACACCGGGCGACAAGTAATTATGGAATATGTGTGAAAGGCGAAACAGATTTCTACAGGATATTGCAGGAGATTTATGAAGTTCAATTCCAAGGAATGAGTCTGAAATGCGTTATCTTCAAGTGTGAGTGGTACGACCCCGTCGTCAACAGAGGTGTTCGGATTAACAAGAACGGTGTAGTTGATGTCAATGGTGGACGAAGGTACAACAAATTATTTTTTTGACATACTACATATTCTGAGTACTAATTTCTACGTTGTATTTATTTTTGCAGGTACAACAAATTCGAGCCTTTCATATTAGCTTCCCAAGCAGATCAAGTTTGCTTCATTCCATACCCTGGGATTACTACCTTGGGAATAAACTGGTTAGCTGTTATCAAAGTTACACCTCGAGGACGAATAATCGTTGGAGAAGAACCACAATTACAAGAAGAAAATACCAATGAAATCGAGGAACCTGAAGCAGAAATTGATGACATCCTACTCATTGATCCGTATAAACGTGAATACGAAGATGTTCCTGATCACTCAATGGACGACGGTGTTGATGACGAGTTTTACGAAAATGATGATGTTTCCACAGATTCTGAGAATGTATCCGAATGAATTATGTATGTTTTATAAGTTTGTTTAATCATAAAAACGAATTTGAATTATGTATGTTTAAGTTTGTTTAATCACAAAATTGAATTTGAATTTGGGGTTTAGGTGTAGAAGAGGTTTGGAGTTTGGTTGTAGAAGATGTTATAAGTTATGGAAGTTGTGGTTTGGGGTTTGGGGTTTCAAGTTTAGGGATTTACAAACTCTTTCCTCGTAAAACCCTAGTAAAAGAAAACACGGGACTAGTGTTTTCCTCGTAAAGTCCTAGTAAATTTACTAGGATCTTACGAGGAAAATAGTTTCCTTATATAAACTCGAGCCATCGATTTCTCTCATTTGTCGCAATCTTCTCTCAAAATCCTTTTAAGGTACTCTCTAACTCATAGTTAAGTGATTAGATTAGGAAATTTAGATTAGGTGGTTAGTTTAGGGAATTTAAATTAGGTGGTTAGTTTAGGGAATTTAGATTAGGGAATTAATGTTTAAATTTTAACTGTTTTTTAAATGATACGAGAATTAATGTTTAATTTTTATTTTAAATTTAGATGCCTAGACATGACAAGGTTGCTAGGGCTCAGAGGTCGTCTCATCAGGGGAGTACTCATTACGGAGATCTTTTCGGTCGTGAGGTTGGCGGATCATTTCTTCAGCTCCCGGTTCTACGATTCCGGATGCCGGAAGTGTTCCCGAGACTTAGTTCCCACCTCCTCCTCCTCCTCCACCGACCGCCTGGGTTCATCCCGATTTGGAGGTGCCGCCAACCGCTCCATTTGCGGTGTACACGGTCGAAGACATTATGGCAGCTCCAGGCAGAGAAGGGCTACCTGAGTTAGATCCTTTCCGATGGGACGGCCACAACATATTCTAGTATGTTTCATTTTTTAAAAAAAATTTATTTATTTCTTAATTAACAAATTTAATTAATATTTTTATTTTGTTTTTTCAGGTTTAATGTTGACGGGTGTGTCGCTCAGAGCGTCACCGATTGTATCAAGGGATACTTTCCCGATCCAGCTCCAAACTATAAAATGACAGCCAGCCACACCCAAAAGACCTCGTTCAAAACGTTCGCTGTAAGTCATTTATTTTTTAATTATTTATAAATTTTAATATTATTAAATTAATTAATTTAATATTTTCTTATTTCAGCAAAAATATCGTTGGTCCGTAAGGGTTCACCAGCGGGTGAAGAAGGAGTTTGAGGCGAAGGCAAACGCGCGATTGCTCGATATGGTTTACAACTGGAAGAACAATTTTCAGGTAGATTTCTAAATTTAATTCAGTTTATATCATTGTTTTCAAATGATTTTAAAAATATTTTTTTTTTCAGGTCGATGGTTATGAGGCGGGGAAACCCGATTGCCTCACACTGACGGTGTGGGATGGCCTCATCAGTTATTGGGGGTTGCCGGACTCGATCAGAACTTCCCACACAAACTCCGAGAACCGCATGACAAAAGACGAGCATGGCAACACCAAGATGCTTCACACCGGGAGTCGAAAACTTCACGCGGGAATCCGTCTAGACATGGTAATTAAATTAATAATTTAATAACTAATTAATATTATTTTAATCTATTTATTTTTTCTAATTAATAATTAATTTTTAAAATTATTTTTTTAGGCTAAAGAGACAGGACCTCTTCCATCCCTGAAAGATTTTACGAGAGCACCCACCGGAACAAGGCTGGGCATTTTGTAGATCCTAATTCCTTGCGGATCTACAACGAGGTTGCTGCTCGGGTTGACCACCGCCAGACCCAGCTGACTCAGCAGTCTGGGACACCCGTCATATTATCCACTCCTGAAGTGGATAATATTTACGAGGAGGTAAATAATTTATTTTTCTATTAATTTTTATTATTTATTTAATTTTTTTAACGTTATTAATCAATCTTTTTATTTATAGGTCGCCTCTAGAAAAAAAAGATGTATCGTCTGGATTGGTTCCGTTAACGATGTCCGCGCAGAGACATCGTCTTATGATCAGGAACAGCATGATGTCACTATTCAGCTGCGCTCAGAGTTACAGGCGACGCAATCTCATGTGAGTTCTCTCTCCGAAATGGCGGTTGAAAACCCGGTAGTGGCGGAGATGTTGCGTGTCAGACGGGAAAACGGAGGGCTTCCAACCCAAAATCATCCACCGCCACAGTCACAACCGTCGACGAGCAACATGGACGAGGGGGAGTTCCGGGATGACGATTTCGTTCGTCAATTTCACGAGCAGCATCCATAGTTTTTTTTCTTTTTAATTGTATATTATGAATTTAAAACTTAAATATTTAGTTATATATAAAATATTTTGTTATTTCTTTTTTTTAATTTATAATTTAGATTTTTTAATTTTCTAAAAATAGATTATTTTTATTTATTTTAATTATTATTTTTTAATAGCTAAAAGCATTTCGAGGTAAATTCTTCGTAAACTTTTCGAAGTAAGGTCCTCATACACAATCGAAGTAAAACCCTCATAAATATTCGAAGTAGTTTCCTCGTAAAAGTTCGTAGTAGATTCCTCGTAAATCATTTACTTTGATCTTACGAGGAAATCATTTACTACGATCTTACGAGGAAATCATTTACTACGATCTTACGAAGAAACCGTACGAGGACATTACGAGGAAAACGTATCCACGACTTTACGAGAAAAAGTTTTCCTCGTAAATTAACTAGGAATTTACGAGGAAAAATGCTTTACGATGAACGATTCACGACGAAACGCGTTTCCTCGTAAATTCCTAGTAAAGTGTCCTTTACTAGGAAATTACGAGGCAAAACTGTCCTAGTAAAACTTGTGTTTTCTTGTAGAGGGTCTATATGTATGTGGACACATGTAAAGTTAATAATTTCGTACTAAAGAAAAATCGATCTCTGATCTGGACCAGCAGGACAATTCTTCCTCTAGTGAAAATCACTAGACCACCACAATATGGTTAAATTGATCATACTTTTCCTTTTCTGTAATATGGATATGTGTGTATGTATATTCATGTACAATTAAACCCTAATTAAACTTTCAAAAGATGAAAAAAGGTTTATCAGTTTGAACTAAAAAAGTATTTGCCAGAAAAATAGATTAATGCTCTTAAATTTTGAAGAAGTTCATTATTTTGAGGTATTAGTTAAGGCTTTGAGGTTAGAATGGTTCTTTTTCATGGTTTATAATGTAGAGTTTAATATACTTTGAACATTCAAAGTATTTGGTTAAACATTTTAAAGTATTCGGTAAAAAAATATCAAAAAGTAGGTAAAATTTTATTATTAACTTAAATTGTAAATTTGTAATGGGGTAAAAGAATCTCAAAAATTCTTGGTTAACCTTTAAAAAAAAATTTGTTTAAAAAACTTGTTATACAGCTTTCCTTTTAAAATTTCCATAAAAACTAGAAAATTTTAGTGCTTAGTCTTTGAATTGTTTTTTTGTTTGGGTAGATGCATAATGCCGACATCAACGGTTGTTAAAAAGAAAAATGCCGACATCAACGGCGGTCAATATCTTCAGCTCAACAAGTAATCTAACTGAATTGCGAAGGGTTGTGCTGTGAAAATCTCAATGGGCCGACCTTGCTTACTCTAAGGAGGGACAACATGAGAAAATATGGATAATGTTAGTTTAGAAGTATGGGTAAGGTCATTCAACTTCTTTTGACTGGACTTTTAGTAAGAATATTCTATGGATCTTTAAAACAAGATTCTACTTTTGATTAAACTCTAAAATGGGGATGTTTATCTAATATTTTGCCTGATCGCATAGCTCATCTGATCTGTGGGTTATAATTTTTTTTTAAATCTAATTAAATCATCATTTTTGTTAAAAGTTATTGTTAGTATATATGTTGTAATAATTAATTTTACTATGTAAACTGAAAGACATAAAATATAAAGTATCAACTCAGATCATTCAAACCTATATGAACAATTAATCTAACTACTAAAATTCCAGTTTAAAATAAAATTTATTTAAACTAACATTTTCTTCAAGGACGGAAACGGAATTATGCATGTTGATGTGTGTTGGCGGGAGCGGCTCGTGATTTTTGTGTGTGTTTAAACCTCCATTCATCTGGAAGGTATCGTTCTGATAGGAGATAGAAGAGAGGATGCTTCTCTTTGAACATTATGGGCTTCAACAACGATGTGAAGGGAACTACAGGGATAGCTATCCTCTGGTTCTCGGAAGTGGTGTATGGAGAGGCTAGTGGGCTTTTGATTGGTCAGCAAAAGAACCTTAGTCTTGGTGACACACATGTATGGGAGTTGGTCATTCACAATACCAAAAGAGTTAGTTAGACATGTTCCGTCTTTCCGGTCTGTATGGTAAAGGTGGAGTGTGTTGGATGCTATCTCCTTAACCCGACTTTCAAAGGGAGAGTGTAGTGGCTCAAGCGGATGTTATATTCAACTTCTATTTACTAATTCTTTATGGTTTGCATATTTTAGAACTGTTTAAATTCATATTCGTAAATCCATGTATTACTTTTTCTTTTACATAAATTGGTTATTTTAGTCATAAAAGAGGGCTTAACTGAAATGCATAGTGTCAATGAAATTCAAAATTTGATAGTATAATAATATTTTTAAGTCGCTGATAACATTGGTTTGTATATTGATTTTATATTATTATATTATTTACTTGAGTGGAAAAGATACTATGTTTTACTTTTTCCTTATTTTTAAAAAATGGCACTATTTTTTGTTGAAATAAACCAATTTTCATGGTTAAAGGGGTCCAACGTGAAACTCATGATAATGGTTAACAAAAAAAATTCTCAAGATAATGTAATATATCCTTGAATTAAAAGGCTTAACAGTTTTTAGACATTTATCTTGTAACTCAAGATAATGTTATATATCTTTGAATGTTTTAACATTTATATTTTGGAGTCATTTACACTTAAAGACAGTTTTCAAGTTTTTATTATACTAAAAAACAGTTATTACTACTAGTACACTTTTCCTTAACTTATTATATCTTTTCTAACTAAAACGTAACTAGATAAATTAGTAGGACCCATCATTTATTCTCACTGTATTCTTCACTACTGTTCTTGTTCTCGAACAAACAACAAACTTCATTTTATCTATGTTGTTCGTCGAGATGTGGTGAGCTCGATCCATCACCGCCAAGCCTCGTCTAGAAATCCCAATTCTCATCGTCTTTTGTTTATCTTTATCGTTGTTGTCGCCGCAGTCATCGTTTCGAGGTGCCACCGGTGAACGTCCATTCCAATTTTATAAATTTAGGGGTTTTTTTCCAACTTTAATATTTTGCATCTTAGGTCCCTATACCTTTTTATTTTTCTAAATTTGGCACCAAACTCTTTAAACATACAAATTTTTCCTATAAATTTGATTGAATATTGATATTTTGCACTTTAGACAGTAAAATACAAGTATTTATTAAAATAAAATTTTGAACCTAAAAACTGAAATGAACCGAAATGAACTAAAATATATTTTAAAAAAATATTAACAATCAAAAAAATCATAAGATGTCACCATGATCCAAAATGTTCATATGTACATCATTTTAGCAAAATGTTTGTAGCTACAAATGTAGAAATAAATTTTTGATTTGTAATTATTTGTGTACATATGTACACGTGTACAAGTTCTCATGTGTACAAAAATTACATGTGTACGTATTCACATGTGTATATCGTATATTAATAAAGTAATGTACAATGCAATCAGGTTTACGCGTTAAAACCGAATACACGTTTTCCTCCAAACCGTAAAATCAAATCTTCCCACAAAAACTTTTTCACATCCACTTATTAATTTAAAATGCTCAAACCATAACATCAACTTTTCTATTGAGTAAATTTTAAACATATATTTATTTGAAAGCTAACTATGTTACTTTATTTATCAAATGTATAGTCAAACAATCCATTATAAACATTGATATCACAAAAAAAGAGGGAAGGGGCGTGTACACTTTCATTGGGCGTACACGTTGGTAATAATGTATATGTACACTATTGTATTATGGTATTGTGCAACTAGTAGTGATGGAAACATCCTCCATCCTGAACAGAAAAGAACAAGCTTTATACATGGAAGCATGCTACCATATTGAAACAAATCAATGGGATAAGATTTACGAAAAATAATTCACAAGCACACATGGTTAAATATTGAAATTTAGGTTTGGAAAGTTTCCATTATATTTGCATATCAGTAAACTTGTGCATATTTATTAGTATTTTTTTTAAAACACATCTGAAGGTGTTTGCGTGTTTAACATAGAGTTATATTCTTCAAAAAAAATTTACATGTGTATATATGTTTTTATTATCAAACAAGGGCTAACGTGTACAATATACATATTATAATTTATCAGATATTTACATGTACACATATATTTGAGATATATGTTAGACGTTTAAAATTGTAACCATCTACATATACAATGATTTACATGTACACAGTTAACTTGTGCTGTGTGAATCATGTACATTTGATAAATTTGTTACATTTACAAGTATCAATATTTTTACGGTCAAATATCCTCAATGTCTACACATATATTTTCATAGTCAAATATCGTTAACGTGTACACATATATTTCAGTATCCACATGTACAACGTTTCACAAAAATGGCATGTACACCGGTTCATTTGTACATTGCTCAAGTTATTATATTTGATACTTTTAATGATTTTTTGAGTCACTGCTCCAAAAAATGATTTTGAGTCTCTTGTTTTATCATTTAGATCATTTAAGGTTCATTAGGTGTGTATATTGCATTTGTTTGTTCATTATGCATATATTACAATTTGAATGTAATGTACACACGGTTTTTCTTTTACAGCAAATATGATATCATAGCAGTTAACAAAGCATTCATACATACATAACATCTCAAAGAAAAAAAGAGAAAAATATCAAATCAGATAGAAGATGGCGTATATGAGAATAGACGTACACATGATTTTCTGTGTTATTTCTATATATTAATTAAAATAATTTTTACCATTTAATTTTAGTTGATTCAGTTCACTTTGGAATGTTTTTAGATATCTCATATGCATATATGTGTTTGATTGCATTAACAAAAATTATATTAAATAATTAATTAATTTGGGGTTAAATCATAGAAAATTATCTATTTTAAATTTTTGGGGGTGGAAATAAAAAAAATCAAAAACCAAGAACCATTTGTAAAATTATAAAGATGGATTGGAATGATCATCAAGAAGTTAGAGGTTTAATTCAAATAGACGTATACACAATTAAAAAATTATACAAAACGGTAAGGACCAAAAGTGGAAAAAGCTAAAAGTAGCCATTGATGTCTCGAGCTTCTTACGAGGGCTATAGGTGAGGTAACGATGTTGAGAATAATGAGTCAGACTGACTAGAAGATGTTTATGGTATTCCAAATACGAGAGCCACCGACGTCTCTACCATTGATGTTGCCGTCGAATACGCCATGACTACACGACCATCAACGATATATCTTAACACATCTCAAAAGATAGCTAAAAGGAAATGAGACAATGATTTCAGATAACTTTCTTAGAAAAATGAATTTGGAAGAATCAGATTTCATTTACAAAAATTATAGAAAACTATAAAGGGAAGAAGAAGAAGAAGAAGAAGAAGGTTACAGGGTCCCACTTTATTTTAGTTAGTGTAGTGGGTACTAGCTGGCAGTGTTGTCTAGTTAGTTTTTGAGTGAAAATGAGATTTAGTTAGACAAAAGTGTCCTAGTAGCAATAACTGTCTTTTAGTGTAAATAAAATTTGAAAACTGCCTCTGAATGTAATTGTTTCTATATTTTGTGTCATATATATCTGCATGGGTCCCAATTTTGAGAAACAAGCAGATACTTATTTAGATTTTCTGTTCTTGAGACATAGTCTGACCAATATTTTTGACCTCTCTAATTATGCTTGACATGACTTTTTTTTTAATTAGGTGTTGACCTTGCGGTCCACCATCTAGGCTCGGCGTCAATCTTTGTCTATTTTTTATACGGCCCTGGACAGGCCTCTCCGTCTGAGGTTCGAATCCGCGTCTTCCAAACCGAAGCTCGGGATACCACTGGACTAGCTCGTCTGGGTTACTTGAATCTAAGTAGTTATCTGCTTGTTTCTCAAAATTGGAACCACATGAGGATTTATATGACACAAAATATAAATGTTGCTTGACATGACTTAAGATCCAACATTTATATTTTGTGTCATATAA
>CAJHQP010007690.1:0-30891 GCA_905132765.1 Moricandia arvensis | reverse complement strand
CAATTGTTGTTCACCTTACATAAACCATTTATACCAACATCAATCAGAGTTGAATTTACTGCATGAAACCTCATCCATGTTTCAAAAGAAGAATGTCACACTCAAAAGCCGTAGGGTAGTGATTTACATTAATTATATTATATCATGATCGAAACCTTTCTATTTACAATCATATTACTTTTTATATGTTGAATTTCTAGAGAAATCTTATTTAATCATCATTTCAATTTCTATTATCGTAATCATGAATGTTAGTTTTGAATTTTTATATATTGAATCTTTTAAAAATCTTAAATAATCATTGATTCAATTTCTTATATCAAAGCATGAATACTAGTTTCTATGTACTAGAGATTTAATAGTTTTCGAGATATTATTTGAATTTTTTTATATGTTAACTATCTCTCGAGAAATCATAACTAATCATATTTTAACTCTATGATATCACAATGACAAGCAAATCAGAATGCTAAAAAAATTAGTTAAAGAGTATCACAGAATGATATTTGCGTAACGTGCCTAGTATTAAAAAAACCTTTGATTATAAAATATCGATGGCAACAAAAGAGGTCCAACGATTCTTTGTTCGTGAAATGAATGTGCACTTTAGTGATTCAAAACCGAGAGTCAAGAGTGTCGCAAAAAAAAGTCAGAGCATATAGATTTTGGGTTTCAATAAGTGGGCTTCATCGCAGGCCCAAAAATCAATTTGTGCTATATCTTTTTCTTCTTTCATGGCTTAAGCCACACAACCAATGGAAGAAGTTGAGCCAAACATCCTGAAGATTATTTGAGAATTGATTTGCTTAGGTGTCTTTACCACAATTATTTTAACAAATAAATAATGACATATCATATTAGAAATAATGACATGAATCATATATAATAGCTTAATACAATTATGACATAAAGTTCAATTATAGAAATTTAAATATAAGATCTCCTATACATTATTTGAGAAGTGATATTTTTAGGCGTCTTCACCACAATCATTCTAACAAATAAATGATGACATGTCCTATTAAAAATGATGACATGAACCCTATGTAATTATGACATGGACCCTATGTAATTATGACATGGTTTAACACGATTATAACATAAAATTCAATTATAAAAATTCAAATATAAGACAATAAATATATGGTAGTTACCATAATTAAAAATTATAAGAAAAATAACTTAAATCTTAGATAAAGTTTATTACAAAATTACATACTAAAACTTAATAAAAATATTAATTTATTTTATTAGTGTTTTTCTATATTTTAATGTTTCTAATGAGAAACATCAATATATGATAAAATTGTAATAAGATATTGTGTAACTACCATATTTTTATAAATAATATAATATTATTTTTCAGAAGTTATTACATGATGTAAAAATTATTGTAACATGATTAATTGATTATCCAAATTTACATTTTGATAAGATTTTTAGATGTTTTAATAATATTTCAATCATATCAAAGAAAAAAATATATAAAAATTTATATTTTTGTGGAGAGTTAAATAAGTAAAGCTATATTTAAGTTTGTTACTCAATGTAAAGATAAACTTAATCACATTTCTAAATTTTTGAATTGTAAATTAAATTTTAGCTGCGATAAAATAATTAAATTCATTAGGTTTAATAAATATATTTGTAAGTTAAATTTTATTCTTAAAAATAAAATAATATAAATATTATTATTTCAAAAATGAAAATAATTTAAATAGAATCAAATTATAAAATTAAAATGAATAAAAATATAGTTGGTTACTTTATATTTTTAAAAATTTAATGAACTTAAAATAAATATAATAAAAAATATATTGAAATAAAATATTTTTTAAAATTATTATTTCTGCGCATGGCGCATGAAACCTAGTAAACCATATCTTTTAAGTTGTTCTAAACTTATGTGACTCTTTGGGAATTTGTAGTTTATCAAGGAACCAAATTTATTGACAGATATTAAGAAACAGATGTGCTTCACTCCCAGTAGAAACTCACAGCATTCTCTTCACAGTATTTGTGAAACCCTGTACTGTGAAACTGAAACCCTGTAAGTATAATAAATCACATCAGTGGAAATAATACAATCCTCAATATTTTTATTTAGGCCATGAGGTTATGTTAGAACCATACTTTTATGAGATATATGGACCATTTTGACAATGGCTTTTTGTAGTTTGAAACGCATTTTAACGATAGATTCAGAGCATATTATGGCCCATTTATTAAGTTAGAGGAACCAAACCAAAAGGGGGCTATAATTACAAATCAAAACTATAGGGCCAGAACATAAAAACCAAAATTATTGGTGCATGTTATTAAATAATAAAAGACATAACAACAACTACAGTAAACTAAAAAGACAAAAGGACTTGAAAGTCTTCTACTTCTTTTGTTTGATACTTTGATTCTTTGCTGGCTTCTTCACTTTTGTTCTTTTCACGCTTTTTTTTTCCTAAATTCGATTGCGTTGCTGTTTGTTTGATCATTACTTCCTCATCCTCAAAACTCAATCTCTCCGATGAGATCTCCACCGAAGCCGATGCCGTCGACGTCACCTTCTTCTATCTCAACGGTGAAATCTCCACCTGCGACGGATACTTCAATGGCCATAGTGACTTTCGACAACTCCACCACTCACTACTCTTCCTCTCCTTCGCCTCCTCACTCGCTCAACGAATCTGATGAAGACGAGAGACGTAGCAGCAGAGCCGAGAGCAGGAGAAGCAAGAACTCTGTAAAGGAAGAACCTTTCGCTTGTTTGGCTAATGAAACTCCGTCTCCGATCGTTGTGGTTCACAACCCTTCTGTGAAAGAGTTCGTTCCTCCTGTGGTGACTACGAGGAAGAGTGCTCGTGTTGGTTCCGGAAGAAGAAGCACCGGTGGTGGTCAGCGATCTGGAGCTGTGTTGGCGATTCTGAAGAGGTCTAAGAGGGAACAGGTTGTAAAGTATTCAGCTTTAGGGTTTAGGTTGAGTGAGGTTGTGTTGGCTTTGATCTCGTTCTCAGTCATGGCTGCTGATAAGACTAAAGGGTGGAGTGGCGACTCTTTTGATCGTTACAAGGAGTACAGGTATGTTCTTGAGGGTTCAGGGTTTAGTTTAGGGTTTGAATTGTTTAAGCTGAGTCACCACTGTTGCCTGAGAAGCTATCTAGATACATGTTGATTGTCTTTCCAAGTTGGTTGGTGAATCGTGTAAAATGCAATCACATGAAAGACTTATGCTTTGGTTGAACTTGATGTCATGAAGGTCTCAGGTAGTAACTTTATACCAAAATTAATGTCTATTGTGATTCTTTTTGGTATTGTGACAGGTTTTGTCTGTCCGTGAACGTGGTTGCTTTTGTATATTCTGCTTTTCAAGCATGTGACTTGGCATACCATTTTGTCAGAGAGAAGCACTTTATCAACCACCACCTTCGACCTTTGTTTGAGTTCATCATGGATCAGGCAAGTCATCGTTAACTTACTGTGGCTCCCTATTCCAAATGTTGTTATCTTGTGCTCTCTCTGTGGTATTCTTTTGTTTTTTCTATTTACCTTACTTGGTTGCATCTTAGAGATGACAAAGACATAGTTGTAGATACTTGGAACTTTCAGCTCTGGTGTTGTTACCCTGTCTCCTATGTAGTTCAAATTTATATTGCTATTCACATCTACTTATGAATAAGAAAATGTTTTTTGAAGAAGATGAGTTGATTTTTCTTGTTGGCTGTTCAGGTACTTGCGTATCTGCTTATATCAGCATCAACAGCTGCAGTCACTCGTGTTGATGACTGGGTTTCAAACTGGGGAAAAGACGATTTCACCGAGATGGCGAGTGCATCCATTGCTATGTCATTCTTGGCGTTTCTTGCCTTTGCTTGCAGTTCCATCATATCAGGGTATAACCTCTTCAACCAAGACTCTCTTTGATTCTCCCCCACTTTTTTTTTGTATAGTTAAGACCCAAGAACATACACTTGTGTCAATATATATATTTGAGAAATAAAGGATCAATACATCTTTTTAGCATTGTAATTATTACACTATTTATGAATTTTTGTAGACATTAAAGAGTTGCAGGAAACTGTGTAATATTTGAGGTTAATAAGAGATACATATAGACCTTTTGATGATGATGTTAAAAACGTTACAAAACATTCAAACAACATATACTAAACCGGAGCAATAACACAAAAAAGCTTCCAGTTCTTGTTAATCATAGTGAGAATGATCAGAAGAGTGAAGGAGATGGTGTGGATAAGTTTTGTAATCTGCATTAGAATGGCCACATTGTTTCAAAGTTTAGGTGACTATCAACAGAACTGATAGAAGAAAAGAGCTAACCAATGAATGGAAGAGCATTGCTTCTTGAGGACATGAAATTCTATGCTAAGAAACTGACTTTATCCGCAAAGCTTGCAAAAGCAGCAGGAGATTCTTCTTGACTAGGCTTTTGCTAGTAATGATTTTGTTGTGTACAAGCCATATTTTGAAAAGGGTTGTGACTTTAGGATGTGGACCGGTTTTGTGTTAATCAGTGACCCTATGTTGTACCGTTCCTTAAATGAGTTTTCAAAACATTTAGGATCATTTAGTTCTTGATATGATAACAATGAAACGAGTGCAACGTGGGTATTTGACTAAGAGAGAATATGAACATACAATGAAACCTATAAAAGACTTAAGAGTATAGACTCGACACCAAAGAAAGTTACAAGAGAAGAAAGATGAGATGAAGAAGTTATCTTCTCTGTTCCCTCGTTCTTGAGCTTTGACCAGCTTTTGGGCTTTTGCTGTTATAAGCTTATCCTTCTCTTCTTGGGCCTCAACTCAGACGTAGCTCGACTTAAGCTGACCCGTAGACTAAACCGAGTGAAGTGATCCTGATCCTGTAAACCGAGATCGATTCTTACAAAAAGGAATGTAAAGCTTCGTATGGTGGTAGATAAGCTCTCACTCACCACAAAGATTACAAAGATAATAACTACAAACACACATCAAAACAAGAAGGGCACATATCAGGCACTTGTCTAATTTCTGACAGTTTTGTTCCCCAAATAATTGATAGATTTATCATTTATTTTGAAGAAAAACAAAATCTAACGTGTGTGGTGCACATAAATCTACTGTTCATGATGTAATGTGTGAAATATAGAAGAGATAAAATACAAGAAAGGAAATCACAAACGAGTTCCAAGATCTAACATCAAGATCCAAGTGTGGATCAGGCACAAAATCTACCGGATGTAAAAGAGGCTGGCCAGCACAAAACACCAACACCTCATAGTGTTATGATCGGTTTGACAAAAAAAAGGATTCAAAATAGTAAACAGATTTTTAGGATTCAAAGTAGTAATAGACTTTTATTTTATTTTTTTAAAAAATAGTGATTCAACATTTAAACCATTTGATTATGAAATATCTACATTACATTTTAGAGCATTTCTAACTCTTCTATATAAAAAACTCTTCTATATATTTTCATTTATAATATTATATATGGACAAATTTACTCCAAATCTACTTCTATTTTTCTGTAAAATAAGCAATAATGTTCTTCTATATTTAAAGTAAAAATAATGAAATAATATTTCAAAGACACATATTGAAGTAAATTCCAATTTTACTTTTAACGTTTTTTTTAATTTTATTTTTGAGGGAATCCAACAAATACATTGGAAATATTATTATTTGTTTTTTTTTGGTCAAAGGAAATATCATTATTTGTTTTTTTTGGTCAAAGGAAATATCATTATTTGTAGAAGCTAAAAATCACGTAAAATAGGGAAAAACGAACTTCCTTTTTGGTTATTTGGTCGGCGAAAATCAAAACAAAAATGCTAAAAATAATTATGGAAAAGAGAGTTTGATGTGAAATGTAATAAAGACAAGTAAGAAAAATAAAAAAGAACGTAATTTTCAGCGTAGTAACATGAGACCCGCAAACACATATGCTATGGGACCCACTTAAGCCTTTCAATTTTATCAATCTCACAAACAAACATTTCTTCACTGAACGCTAAACACCAAAACAAATAAAAAGAAGACATTTTTACAGTCTCTATGGAATCTCTTCAAGCTTAAGCCACTAGGGTTCTTTTTGGGGAGTCTCCATGAGTCTCTGGAACCTGTTCTGCCTCTTAATGTTCTTCTTGGGTACGTCTTTTCTTCTCTTCCATCTTACATTTCTAGACAATGAGCTTCTGCAATGTATCTAGTGTTAGCTTTGAGCTTCTTCATTGTTGTAATAAAGTTTGGATTTCATGTGAATCACTTTAAGTCTCTTCCCATGTTATGTTTGAAGTTGAATCTCTCCACTTCAGTAACTCTTCTTACCATTCTGGTTTAGCTTCATGAGATCTGGGATTTGATACTGCTAGATTTGGTTTTAACATTATTTTATTTAGTTTTCTTTCTCTTTGTTTGGTTTTCTTGATTTTGTACTTGATTGGTCCATCTCCATCTCCATAAAAATGTCTTCTTTATGTTCAGTAAAGTTTTAAAGTAGCTACCTTTACTTCTGTAGGGTTCATTATTTGAGTCTATAACTATGATGACTCTTACCTGTTCATTTCCTTTTTGGGTCTGTTGCTTCCCTTTACTTCTCAAGCTCCTTACTTTGATCATTGCTTACAACTTCCTTTTAACTCAATATACATTGCTCTTTGTTTTGGAATATTCTTGTTTGATTTTCTTGTCTTAAAGAATCTTTCCTAGTTACTTCTTGTTTGATTCAAATGATTGTGATTATTGCAGGGTGTTGCAGTACTCTGGTGCTTAGTATGAATCAAGGAAGCTGAGTCTCTCACAGTCTTTGAGAACAAAGTCCTTACATGATCTCTGTAGCGCTGGTTTGGTTTTCTCAGTACTTGTTGTAGTGTCTGAACTCTGGGAATGATATCAACATGAGAGGTTCCACTGGTTTAAAGCTGTGTTGATAAAGTAACTCATTGCTAATGGGATCGTTTGCTGGTGCTTGTGAAATTGTTGAGGAGAAGGATGTGGTGAGGCTGGCTAAACATTCTAGCAGATACTGTAAGCCAGCATTGGGATCAAGCAAAGACATGGAGCGTCCTCCACTAAAGCAAGGTTCTATGGAGTATGACATTGATCAGCTTTTCCAATCTATATCTTTAAAACCATCACCCGGGAGACTGATGGGCTCTTCTTTCCATCATCTTGAGACTAGCGCAAGCGCTGGTCCAAGCAGGAGCACAAGCCCTTCGAAGAAAAGTGCTATGAAAAAGCCCTTTCCCATGGGAACCCCTAGATCACCAAGAGTTGGTCCTTCTGATTCAGTGTCACTGAAGCAGGCCCTGAGAGATCTTTGCATCTCAAAGGCATCAGAAATGGCTGCACAGAAACGGTTGTCAAAATCTGCAGCTGCATCTCCGAGGGTTTCTGAAGCAGACAGGATAAAGAGTCTTTACAGACAAGTTTTGGATGAATCTGTTGGCAGGTCTGGCCTTCCTGTGGACAAGGGTAAGAGCTTGGTTGAAGTATCTTTGACGCCTGTAGACGATATACCCAGCTCTTCACTGAGTGTTCCTCAGCGGTTTGATGTCCTTGAGACAAAGCCTTCTAAATTCTTGTCTGGATCATCTCAGGCTGGAAACAGATCAGGATTGCATTCAATGAGAGACACTGTGTTGCTGTATAAATCCAACAACTCTGGATCTTCTCTCAGTTTTGGTAGTGGAGATTTTGAGATAGAGATAGATGAAAATGCCACATCTTCTCCTCCTCATGTAGTCATTGAAGATGGTTTGGTAGAAATAGACAAACATGTTACCTCGCTGCCTTCATGTTCTGGTAGCAAAGTTGATGCTGAAGAGGAGGTAAACCAGAGAATCGTCTCAGTGAAAAGTGAGCCAAAAGCTCTGGACTCAGGCCTAAAAGGAAAGGTGGTCAACGGACCTAATTCAGGAACCGAGAGCATCAAACTGGTAAACAAGGTAACAAGAAACATCCCACGTCCCAAACCGCGACCAAAAAGGAAGATTTTGGTTAAGAAAAAGTTAAGAATCGCTGTAGCTTCTGCTAAAGAAATTGTAGAGCAAGTTGATACTTCCTTAGAGCCTAGTGCAAGCCAAACTCTGTGCCAGAAATGCCACTGTTCGCTGAATAGCATCACCACTGGAAACCATCCGCCAACAAACGGTCTGAGATCTTTCTCAGAAGATGTCAGTAGTGAAGCAAATCAGGAATCACTTGCAAGCTCGCATAGCATTGTGAAGTGTAATAAAGAGACCAGCAAGGAATCCTCCAATTCTTGTGAGGTTATTGATAGAGCAGAAGCTGACACTGTCATGCAACAAGATGCCATTCAAACCAGTTACAGTGGAAAAGGTGATCGGAGTGAACACAAAAGAGAGAATCCAAATTCCAGCGAAAAGATTATATTCTCTTTGAGCTCAAAGGATAGCATAGGAAATTACAGCAGTAGTACAAGCATGAGTGAGGATAGCAATCTGAGCAGGTTTAGCTGTGGGAACAAACCTCACATGTCTATGGACGTGAGATGGGAAGCCATTAAACACGTCAAGTTGCAGTGTGGCCCTTTAGGACTCCGACATTTCAACCTTTTGAGAAAGCTTGGTTGTGGAGATATAGGAACAGTTTATCTAGCCGAGCTGGTCGGTACGAGTTGCCTGTTTGCCATTAAGGTCATGGACAACGAGTTCTTGGCCCGAAGGAAAAAGACACCAAGGGCACAGGCAGAACGTGCAATCCTAAAAATGTTGGATCATCCTTTTCTGCCTACCTTGTATGCACAATTCACTTCAGATAATTTATCATGTCTGGTAATGGAGTATTGTCCCGGTGGTGATCTTCATGTCTTGAGGCAGAAACAGCTTAATAGGTGCTTCTCCGAACCAGCAGCTAGGTAAGATTACTTGTCACATTGTTATGATCTCTGATAAGCAAAGTTGATGTTGATGATGTAGTAATAATGCTGATTCTTTTGTTCGTAGGTTCTATGTAGCAGAAGTCCTCCTTGCGCTTGAGTACTTACACATGCTGGGAGTTATATACCGTGATTTGAAACCAGAGAACATTCTAGTCCGAGAAGATGGTCACATCATGCTTACAGATTTTGACCTCTCACTCAGATGTGAGGTGAACCCAACTCTTCTCAAAACAACTTCTCCGCCAGGGAAAGATCCCGCAAGGATGTCTGGTCCATACAACACATCCAACTGCATACAACCTCTATGTATCGAACCATCATGCCATGTCCCATGTTTCAGCCCCAGGCTCTTATCAACGCAAGCTAGAAACTCAAAACCAAGAAAACAGAGAAGGCCTGATCTTTTGACCCAACAGTTCAGATCATTGCCTCAGCTTGTGGCTGAACCAACCGAAGCAAGATCAAATTCTTTTGTAGGAACACACGAGTACTTGGCACCAGAGATCATAAAAGGAGAAGGACACGGTGCTGCAGTAGACTGGTGGACGTTTGGGGTCCTTCTCTATGAGCTTTTATACGGGAAGACACCATTCAAAGGTTATGACAATGAGGAGACATTGTCCAACGTTGTGTTTCAGAACCTCAAGTTTCCTGATAGCCCGCTTGTGAGCTTCCAGGCAAAGGATTTGATCAGAAGGTTGGTGATGAAGGATCCAGAGAGTCGTCTAGGGTCACAGAAAGGAGCTGCAGAGATCAAGAGGCATCCTTTCTTTGAAGGATTGAACTGGGCTCTCATCCGCTGCGCCATTCCCCCTGAGCTGCCGGATGTATATGACAATGGTGCAACGGAAGCAGCTTCTCCTAAAGGAAACAGTAATGGGTATCTTGAATGTAAAGCCATGGGAGATCATCTTGAGTTCGAGTTGTTTTAGGGGACAGAGGCAGACAATACGGGTCTATGCAGACAAAAACTCTTTTGTTTAAGTTATCCATGGTACCGTTGTTGTAATCCATTTCAAAGTCTAATAGGTTATGTTTGCCTACTCTTTTCCTTACTTTCCCATTGGCTTCAAGGCAAAGCAATGTATTTTCAAAGCAAAAGGCAAGAACCCAAACAAGAAAAAAAGAGCAGACGCTGAGATATGGATTAAATAAAGATAATGAAAATTTTACAGATGGGTATATTTTTTGTCCTTGACTAAAAAGAAGTTGTACATATCTTGTTGTCTATCAGAGATATGATTCTCTTGATACTTTTTAACTTTGTTGTTTGCAGTGGTGATGCTGATAGCAATCTCAGTGATCTTCTTGGCAGCTACTTGGTGAGTTTGAAAGGGTTTTTGTATTCTCCTTGTGAGTTTCATGGCAGAGCTCCTCAATCAGATTAGAAGGGTTTTGTATTCTTCCAGCAACTTCGGGATGTCATCCATCCGCAACTGAGAATAGCAAAATGTAAACTTCATGTCAGAGCATGTGCGGAAAGCCTGATGTTTAATTGATTTGGTGTCAAATGTTCTAGAGAGTTAATAACAGGATGTGAGTATGCGGTATTACCTCGGTAGAACTTTTGATGTGATAAAACGTAAAGGTCTTCTTTCCGGGGAAGCCAAAATCAGCAGATGTTAAGTTGCTCTGTGCTCTGATAAAAACCCGCACAACAATAAAATCAAACATGCGTGAAGGAAAGGAAGATGCAGATGTGAGATTTCATAACATGTAATAGATCAGAGGGATACAAAACAATGCATTTACAACATTAAGAAATGAATCAGTTTTGGCAATCCTCTCAAGGGCTTACTCAAGAAACAAGAAAATAATCGATATTGAGTTCTATATGTCACTCCCTAAACTCTCAAGAGATTTATCTAAATTACTTCAATGCCATGAGAAGATTACAAGCGCAATCAAGGAACAGCCAATTAAATTGACATAGAAAGATAATCTACATAAACAAGAACTTGGTTCAAAATAGTTGGCATGGGTAAGAACTCACGTGTATTTTCGGGTAACCAGTCGCTGATAATCTCGAAGCAGGGAGCTAAGCTCTTTTAATTGCAAAGTCTCTGGAGTGGACTCTTTCCAATGTTGACGAAGTGCTTGAGATACCATCTTTTCATTGGAACACATTTTAAGTACAAGAATAACACAATCACACATCATAAAATAGACGAGAGGAAAAATTCACCTGAATCATGGAGGCTCGATTATCAACTACATCTCCCTCAATCAATCTGGTTCCTAACTCAACGAACTCTTGATCTTCTGCCTCCACGGGGATCTGAAGGCGTAACCCTGATGAAACAGAGATTCCCATTTTCTTTTGCAATTCAACGATAGTGGATCCCTCTTGTCCCCTTTCCTGTTGTGACCAGACTCTTAATGTTAAAACAAGTTGAAAAGCTAAGTTAAGTGCATTGGCGAGAAGCACAGAAGATCATAAGCAGGAACTCCAGTTACCGTATCCAAATCTCTCTCTGACTCTTTAGTCTCAGGAGAACTTTTAAGTTGAGGTACAGAAGACCTCTTGGCTATCGGATCATCTGAGGAAAATGAAAAAGAGATAGGGTGAGCGTGAGGTTGTGATGGAAGCGTAGAAGTTTTGAGTTAGATCCCTATCTAGAGTTCCACATCCATTAATCCACTTCTTTCTTTCAAAAAAAAAACCGAACATTTTCAGAAGGCGAAACAGTTCAGTAAATTCAATCAGATGTGTAAAACTTCAAAATTTTCAATAAAAACTTGACAAAGAAAAAAAAGGTATGCTTCTCTAATTGCCTACCATCTGTGACCACCACAAAAATTAATTCGTCTTTAAGACTTTCCAACGATAAGAACTGATGATGCACAGAATGTTAGCTAAGTTGGAGGTAAAACATCAGTACAAATAAGAGTAAGATACCTTCAGGAACTAGCCACCAAAGATCACCGAAGGTTGATTTTCCATCAAAACCACCAATTAAAAGATGACGAGCTCCATTACTAGTCATTGTATGGTAAGCTCGAGGAGGAGGAGGCTCATCATTGCTTATTGGTAAGCGCTTCCACTGCGCAGTTACTAGAATTTGAAAATAAAAGTTCAGCAACAACGCACAGAAAAAAAATGCACAGCAAGGAAAATGATAAATTACATCACAGTTTATCATCTCACTAGATTGTACAACTGTAAATTACGGAGGTGGATTTTTGGATTTAGAATGATCCTTTAGAAGAGGAGACGAATCTTATGAGACGAGTGAGTAAGAATTTACCTCTGTCCAAAATTATAGTGTCATTATAATAGACATCATAACGACTCAGCCATCCACCAGTTCCATGTCCCCCAAATAACAGAAGCTGCATACATGACAATTAATGAAGTGAGTGATGTATGTCATGTGAAGCTATCCATACACAAAAGAGCAAACAGGAGCTGAAAAAGACATACATAATGTCCTCCGGATGTGACTGTATGACCACATCGAGATGATGGTGCTTGGCCAGGAAGCTTTAGTTGGGTCCATCCAGGTGTTTCACGCTCTTTCTTGCACAACAAATAAAACCCCACAATAAGATCACCAAACAGAACATAAGAAAGAAGACAAATGAAGAGAGTACTCCTACATAATTCAATGCAATTTTCAAGAAATGTAATTAAGGATGAACCTTCATCTATTAGACCCTTCAAAGCCCACAGATCACCCATGATAGGGCCACCACCTCCTGTCATAGATAACCATATCACATACCATAATTTCAGTTTTGTTGTTATCAGCTCAAGCAAAATAAATTGTGATCCTGACTCAAAACCACAAAACAGAACCAAAGAAATATGAATGTAGTGAAGTCATTTACAAGTATTAATCCTTCGGTACATATACCATCAGTCACCCAGTCAGGAAACTTATTAATAATAGTTTAAGTTATTAACTAACAGCAATAGGGTAAATCAAACACATCAGAATGCTTAACATGTTTGATGAATGAAAAAGTGAAATAGCAAATAAATCATCAATTTTGAATTTTATCTATAATATGACTCCGCCAAGAACATTCCTCAGTTGCGATAATTGGTTAAATATGCAAACACCTTAACTTATTAAAGGAATGGTGGTAAGTCTAGAGCAAAAATCTATAAAGTTTTGTGTTCTGGTATACCTCGGCCACCAAAAACAAGTAAACGTTTCTCAACCATGGTGGCTGTATGACCACATCTAGGAGGTGGCAACGACCCCGAAACCGATAGCTCCATCCATTCAAGGGACACTAACGGATACCAAAAAGTTGACATTATCAGAAACTAAAAAACAGTTTATTTTAAAACTGAAATAGACGAGTGATATAAGGTTTTACTTGTGTCCATAACATACACATCTGACAGCCATTTTTTACCATCCCAGCCGCCACACCTGCCAATAATCATAGGTTAAGCCAATGCAGGCAACAAGCTGATGAACGTCTAAATTTGGATACTCACAACACAATCTTCTGGTTCCCAATAGCAGCCGCAGCAGAAAAATCACGAGGTGTAGGTAAGTCGCCAAAGCTGGTTAGCTCAGACCACTGCCATATATCTGCAGAAAATGTTGACAGACGTCATAAATAGGTGACTCATAGAAGTACCAAATCAGAGTACTAAAAAAATCCCAGGGAGGTGTCTAGCTTACACACTTACCTGTATCAAGAACCCAGAAGTCACCCAACCTGAAATTGACTTGAAGAAATAAGCTATTCCGGTGAAAATAGAATGCAAAACGCTATAACTATACAGTAGTGAGTACCTCTTGCCACCAGAACGTCCACCAAAGATGAACATATGACAATCAATAGTGATGGCAACATGAAAAGCGCGAGGTGTAGGACCAACTTTTCCTTCAGACACGCTGCCAGTACATTCTGGCTCAAACCAGAGTTTGTTTTCTAATCGACAGGGCAAAGAAGAAGACCACCAATAATCAGATGATTAAAAAAAGCTGAACATATGATACTTAAAACAATGCCAAGGAGAAACAAAAGAGATGCTCAGAAACAAAACTAGCAAAATACGAAAGAGAGAGTATCCATCTGATTCCTCTTCAACAAAGAATTGAATAATCTCATCGTGAAGCTTTCAGCTTTCTATGGTTTTTTTGCAAAGTAACTATCTTTGATGAGCCTAACCAAGCTTAACAGGCAATAAACTACTAGAAACACTAGTCATTACAAGCAAAGCAAGCGAAGACACTAACTCATAAGAATTTTTTTTTTTAAAAGCATCTTCCTTGCATCAAGGAATCAATAATCCTAAGCTGAAGTATGATTGATGATATTACCAACGTCATAAACAATTATGTCGTTGAGGAACTTCTTGTCGACGAGACCGCCGAACACCACGACCATGGATTTTCCGACATTGACAGCTGTATGTCCACTGGTGAACAAACAACAATAATAATAATCAGCTGTAATTAAATCGAAACTGAATCGAGAAGAACTAAGTACCTCCTTGGCTGTGGAGGAGTTCCGGTGAAATCGGAGGAGGAAGCTCGAACCCAGTGATGCATACGGTGGCGATGGTGTCTGAAAACGCACGGATCACCGCGTTTTGGATTCGCTTCAACTAGACTTCTCCTCTTAAGTCAAAAACAATTTTGCAGAGATCGAAAGTACTCTTTGCTTAGAGAGTTCGTCTCATGATCTGATTTTGTTATAATCCAGACCGAGTTTCATTAAACCATCACTGTGTCCGGTTTGGTAATGGCAGATAGAGCTAGATGAGGAGGATTAACCGGTTTATCCCGTTAAAATTTGGAAAATTCAGCTTCGGTCCGGTCTAGGAGCTATCGTTAAGTTACTGTGTGTGTGTGTCATGTGATTAGTTTCTAGTTTGTGTTGTTTAACTTGATTGAAAACTGGATATGTGTAACAGCAAGCCGGAGTGTTAGACCATCTTCATCCATAAAATAGACATGTGTAAGAGCAACCTTGATTGTTCATCACAAACTTTTTGGATTAAGAACTCCCTAAGAACTCCTTGATGGACATACTCTAATATCCCCTATGTAATTTCTCAGGTTACATGTTAATATATTTATGTCTTAACCGGACCATAACGGGGACTAAACAAATCTGAAATGGTGCAGGTGGCGGTGGATATCATGTAGTATAACACCAGAGTTTACACGCTAATCCTTTAATCAATGATAGGATATACGACTGGACTGTGGCCAAGTTCATCTGATTCTACTAGCTACACTACATGTTACCAAGCTTCATCTACTTCACGCTATATGGTTTGATGCTTTGTAGCCTTGACACCAGACTATCAAAATCTTCGGAATCTGCATTGTCCTTTTCCCTCAAATCTCTCTGGTATCTTTTCTCAAGTTCCTTCATCCCAAGACCGGTAAAAATTACTAACCAACTTACATTATCATGGTAACTTTTTACGTTTTGTTATGATCAAGGATATGGTGTTACTTGGCAACACTAGTAGCTTGGACATTGTATGGAATCATCACATCTCAAGTAGGATACAAGGATTCGATCGTGCATATCACCGGTCTCAGAGACACGGGTCTAATATCCTATTTTTCTCTTGGTATATTCTATATTCACGAGTGATGCACGCAAGGGTTTTGCAAAAACTTTTTTACTCTTGGTATATTCTATATTCTTCTCAAATGATTCCCATGTGATGATGATATTTGTTGTAACGTTTTGGATTCATCCCCAACTCAAGAAAAACTTTTTCGGTTACGAGTATGAATCTGACAAGTGACAACACAGAACTATTTATATATAATTTCTTCTTTTATTTTTTTTTTTGGCTCTCTAGTATTATTTTTCCTTCTTTCCTTTAAATTTTTTAGCTTTATAAAAATTATTTTTGGTAAAAAAGATGCAATAATTGAGAAAACTGATGAGAGGATACCAGTACCACTTTCTTTCTGCTGCATTGCGGATGCATATGAAGGAGACGGACCAGAGACGCTTGATGAGGGTCCCACCAAAATATCTGACATCACTACACGTGGCGAACTACGCTCCGTCCCTAATGAACTCCGTGCGATATTTATTTTATTTATTTTATCTTTCCTTATTTTAGATTTTATTCCTTTTAAGCTTCTCTTTGCTTCCTCTCACTCTCTCCCAAGTTCTTCTAAGCAATGGTTTACACGATTTCAGGCGTACGTTTCCCTCATCTCCCATCGATCAAGAACTCATCTCTCCCTAGTTTCAACGACGATCGAAGAACTAACGCCGTCTCCTTCTCTCTGAAGAAGGACTCTCGTTGTTCTTCTGGTACTCCTCCATCCATATCTTCTTTTCTTATACGCCACGCGTTTCGAGATTGGTGATTTTCATGGAGTCAATGTGTGGATTTTCATGCTTTTTTTTGTTATGTGATTTGGTGCAGGAGTACATGAGATTAGCTTTTTAGAAATTGAATTTGATTCTGCTAATGTGTCTTCGTAGGTAAGATCTTTGCTCGGAAGCCATCTTATTATGATTCTGACTCTTCTTCCTTAGCTACCACTGCGTCTGACAAAGTAGAACCTCAGGAACCTGTCTCTGAAGTAACTCAGGTTTGTTGTTTTGGACTCTATATACCAAAGTTATGTAACTATGTATTAAACCTATGATGTGTGGTTTATGTGTAATTGTCTTATCCTTCTGTTCCTTGTTTTAATAAACAATCCATGATCACTGAAGATTCTATTTCATGTTCTGTTTTTGCTGGATGGCATTTTAGTGAGAGGAAAAAAAAAAAACATTTCTCCTGGATCTGATGTTAATGCCTTTTTTCCTGGGACTCTGTTTCATGTTGTGTGTGTTTTTCTGGATCATGAGTCAAACATCCTCTGTGTTTCAGTTTCTCTGTTGACTGCTAGTTAGTGTGTATTATCACATATGAAGCTATGTAATGAACCCAAAACGAACTTGGAGGAACTTTCCTGCTCCTTTACGTATGCATCTGCTATATATTATACAAGAATCTCTCTTAAAACATGTCTGACTCTTGGATGATATTCTTCTTTCAAATGCACTTACATACTTTCTTGAATTTACATGCTCACGATACGGTAACGTTTCTCCCCTCCCTGTTCTCAAATGTTTATTATTAGGTACCTGACGATGTAGATGCTCAGCAAATTGAGACAGAGGGACAAGAACAAACTTCTGCACTTTCAACATCTGGAGACCAGAGTAATAAAGCAAATATTGCAAGTATGTCAGAGTCTTTCGACCAAGGAGTTATACAGAGGAGGATTCCACCTCCTGGGGATGGGAAGAAAATATATGACATTGATCCTATGCTCAAGAGTTATGATGGTCATCTTGACTATCGGTAAACAATCTATTTTATACGTTTACTTCCTTGTAAAAGTCTCTCATCATTGTTTTCCTCATCAAAGTATTAAAGTTTTCATGTCATTTCGTGATATTAATCATTCTCATGGCTTAATAACTTGTGTTTCTATTTTTTTTTTTTTTGGTATATTCTAATTACCCAGCATTCCGTTGCAGATATGGGCAGTACATAAAACTCCGTGAAGAAATCGACAAGAATGAAGGAGGACTAGAGGCATTTTCTCGTGGTTACGAAATATTTGGTTTCACTCGAAGGTAGACATCGTTTTACTATATTCAAGTGCCGTTTCAATAGCTTTAATAATTTCTATTATTGCATTCTTAGCACTTTAGTCACTGTAAAAGTTTAGTAAATACTCTACAGATAGTTGGTATTGCAGTTGCTAATTATTATTCACTGGTTTGCTAGCGCCACTGGTATCACTTACCGGGAATGGGCACCAGGAGCCAAGGTTTGTTTTATCCCAATTCTCAAACTATGATATTTATTTTTTTCATTTTTGTTCTGTCATTAGAGTTTCAGAATTTACACATTTATACGTCAGATGCAACTTTTCAATGCCTGAAAAGAATGAACTCATGTAGAATTATGGATTGGAACTCATGTTCTCCCACATTCAATCCGGTTGATCGTGTGATGTGCACGTATTGCCAAACATACTCAAATTTCTGTGGTAGTAAAAAATTTCTTTGAGCTGTTGGGGTTCCAGAATTCAAAACTGGTCAAATGGTTTTTTATTTAGCATAAGTATGAACTAATGAACGATCAGCTTGGGCTCACAGCTCACTATGCAACATCTCATGGATGAAAGTAGAGTAGGGCCCTGTTGTTGTGACATCGGTTTTGTCCAGTGAATATATTTTAGATTACTGTTTTTTCTCTAACAAGTTGTTTGGCTGATTTTTCCTTCCCCAGGCAGCATCACTTATTGGTGATTTTAATAACTGGAATTCCAAAGCTGATGTCATGACTAGGGTATGTTTGTTACTCTTTTTAACATCCATTTGAGCTGATAGTTAAGCTTGTAGTTAAATTTTACTACAGAATATCTTGTTGGAAGCATTTGCTCTGTTATCATTCTGTTCCTTTCTGGATTTTTGATCAGAACGAGTATGGTGTGTGGGAAATATTTATGCCGAATGATGCTGATGGCTCGCCAGCAATTCCCCATGGCTCCCGCGTGAAGGTAACATGTTAATAGTTTTCAAGTCAATGGTCAGATGTGTAACATTTTTGATCCATTACAACTTACTGCTGCTACACGTTCTCTATATCAATTTCGGGAGAAAATCCACATCCTTTTCCTCATTTATTTGCAGTTGTGAGAAAATATAGAAAGGAACATCTTTATTTACAACAGACAACTTACACAGCTTATATTCCAATTGAACTTTTAAAGATAATTTTTGGTGCATTTCTAATGATCCCATGCGAATACATCATATAGAAAGAGAACTACACGTACATCCTTTTGGAATAGCATACAAAGTTTTCAGCTCTGTAACTCTTTTCATAACTTTTATTTTATTTCATGCGTTGGTAGATTCGCATGGATACTCCTTCTGGTATTAAAGACTCTATTCCAGCTTGGATCAAATACTCTGTTCAGGCACCAGGGGAGATCCCATACAATGGAGTATATTATGACCCTGCTGAGGAGGTACAAACCAGTACTCACTTTACCTTCTCATTTGTTTTAGTGTTTTTGTAGAGATGATCTAATCTCTTCAAGTTGTAGACATCCAACGAGACCATTATATTTAGCATGTAACTCATAACTGGTTTCCAGCATTAACGATGTGTATGTGGTTTGATATATTTCTCGTTTTTTCTGGTCCTGTGATTTCGCTAAGGCCTAAAGACTACTCCATTGTTTCAGGACAAATATGTATTCAAACATCCTCGTCCAAAGAAGCCCACATCACTGCGCATATATGAATCACATGTTGGAATGAGTAGTACGGTCCGTTTCTTTCCTCTTTTCTTGGAGTGATAAATTACTACGATAAGTATTCAAATATCACTCATAGAGTTGGAGATGCAGACTACATAGGCTACATTTGAAAGGGCAATTCTTGTAGGTCCTTGACTTTGTCGCTTGTTGAGGATAGGGAATTAGGCATCTAAAGAGAATTTGGGAACTAGTCTTTTTGAACAAGATGATTCTTATTGTTGCTTGTTGTCTCAGTCATCTTAGGGAATGTATAGAGCATAGTTTCAATAATAGGATCCAAAAGAAAAATTTGAGAGCTCTTTTTCATTTCAGTTCACTTTTGACAAGATGATTATAGGTAAGGTTATCTTTTATCTGCAGGAACCAATGATAAATACATATGCTAACTTTAGAGATGATGTACTTCCCCGTATAAAAAAGCTAGGCTATAATGCAGTTCAGATAATGGCCATTCAAGAGCATTCCTACTATGCCAGCTTTGGGTATTTTCCTTTCCGAGATATAACTTGTCTATTTACCTATCATCCATCGCATTCCTGTTATAACCTTTTGTTCAGCTGGTGAATGAGAATGTGACTTCGCTACATGCAATACAGGTATCATGTGACAAACTTTTTCGCTCCTAGCAGCCGCTTTGGAACACCTGATGACCTTAAATCTTTGATAGACAAAGCTCATGAACTGGGTCTGGTTGTTCTGATGGATATTGTGCACAGGTATTGGCCTCCTGTTAACATCAGATAGTTTCGTCGTGGAATCAATTAAAGCTTCCATTTTTCATGGATAACCACCATTGTCTTAAATTAAACCAGCCATGCATCAAAGAACACACTGGATGGCCTGAACATGTTTGATGGCACTGATGGTCAATATTTCCACTCTGGATCGCGGGGTTACCACTGGATGTGGGATTCTCGTCTTTTTAACTATGGAAGCTGGGAGGTATCTCTCTCAAGAGTCGATATTGCAATACTAATTGGATGTCTTTCAGTGTTACCACCATGTTGGTAGATACGTCTGTCTCGGAATAAATTTATTTTCCTTGTCAATTTAGGTGCTTCGATATCTTCTGTCCAACGCGAGATGGTGGCTGGAAGAATACAAGTTTGATGGATTCAGATTTGATGGCGTGACTTCCATGATGTACACTCATCATGGACTGCAGGTGATACATATATGATAGTAACTATCCATTACATCAGTGTCGTACAAATATGCTGACGCCAAATCTATGGCTTTCTGCAAGCTAACTGTTCTTGTTTGTGACAGGTCGAATTTACTGGGAATTACAGTGAGTACTTTGGATATTCAACTGATGTTGACGCTGTGGTTTATCTAATGCTGGTGAATGATATGATTCATGGGCTATATCCTGAGGCTATTGTTGTCGGCGAAGATGTAAGTCTTATGCATTTATGATCATCTCTGAAACTTCTCTTGCGTTCTCTCAATTGGTTCCGTTACAGGTTAGCGGCATGCCAGCTTTTTGCATTCCTGTCCAAGACGGTGGTGTGGGTTTTGACTACCGCCTGCACATGGCAGTGGCTGATAAATGGATTGAGCTTCTCAAGTATGTCCTCAGGAAGTCTTGGCCTTTCAATATCATGTGAAGGGGACTTTGTTATATCATTTTGAACTGACTTCGTGTGTTGTAATTTTCTGTAGGAAGAGAGACGAGGACTGGCAGGTTGGTGATATAGTTTTCACGCTTACCAACCGAAGATGGGGTGAAAAATGTGTCGTCTATGCGGAAAGTCATGATCAAGCCCTTGTTGGAGACAAAACCATTGCGTTCTGGCTGATGGACAAGGTACCAATCTCGCTGCTAATAAGACTCGGCAAACACCATAACTAATATCTTACTGTCTTGGAACTCTTTAAGTCAGGTTGTAGTTTTTGACTCGAGTCTTTTGTCTTTTACCTGATTTTGTAGGACATGTATGATTTCATGGCGGTGGACAAACAGGCCACTCCACGTGTAGACCGCGGGATCGCCTTACACAAAATGATACGGCTCATAACGATGGGATTAGGTGGAGAAGGATACCTTAATTTCATGGGAAACGAATTTGGACACCCTGAATGGATCGACTTCCCAAGAACTGACCAACACCTTCCTGATGGCAGAGTCATCCCTGGGAATAACGGTAGTTATGATAAATGCCGGCGTAGGTTTGATCTGGGAGATGCAGAGTATCTTAGATACCATGGACTACAAGAGTTTGATCGGGCAATGCAACATCTCGAGGAGAAGTATGGTTTCATGACTTCAGAGCATCAGTACATATCCCGCAAGGATGAAGGAGACAGAGTCATTGTATTTGAGAAAGGTAACTTGGTCTTTGTCTTCAACTTCCACTGGACCAACAGCTACTCTGACTACCGTATTGGTTGCTCTGTTCCCGGAAAGTACAAGATCGTTTTGGACTCGGATGATTCTTTATTCGGAGGATTCAGTCGGCTAGATGACTCCGCCGAGTTCTTCACCTCCGTAAGCCCATTAACTGAACAACAACGACAAAGAAAACTCCTCCAAAGTCATTTTCAATAAAAAGAAACTGACAGTTTGTTATGCAGGAGGGAAGATACGACGACAGGCCTTGCTCCCTCATGGTGTATGCGCCGTGCAGAACTGCTGTAGTTTACGCTGCAGTAGATGGTAATGAAGATTCTTTTATGGTGCCCATAGGCCTTGTTCCCGAGGATGTTTAGGAGCAAGAGAAGAACGTCTGAGTTTACCTACTGTAAGCTTCTTTGTACTGCAAAAATTCACTCTCTATCTTCTTTAGTTTCAGTTGCAGAGTTTCACTTGTAGCATCATAATAATCTTAAAAGTATAGCTGCATCTCTACAATTGTTCTAGCTCTATATGCTTCATCACAGATTGTACGTAGTGATATGAACACTTAGTTCCAAAAAGATAAATATTTGAGAGGAAAGCTGCAGAGAACTGTAACAGATACAAGGAAAAGCTTTAAGGAAGATGACAGCAAAAGCCTTCTCTGTGTAGAAAGCGAAAATTTGAATTAGAAAAAAAAAAACAGTCAAAAAACTTCAATGTTGTGCTGGTTAATACACTGTTCAATGTAAGGCTTGTGTTGAGACACCAAGCTGATGGAGAACACTGGTTGGGGAAGACGTTGAGGAAGATCTCAGGGCTTCGGCCAATGGTCCGCCCATGTGGTGGTGGTTGGGAAGGGACCCTCCACCGCTCCACCAACTCATGTTTTGCTGGTCCCTCCCATTGTTGTTGCTCCTAGCTTGCTCCTCTTTGTTGCCTGTAGACAGCTTCAGAGAGACGTCCGAGGAAGAGTTTCCGAGCATGGGGATGGAGAGACAACTGGCTGAGCTCAGGGGGCTTGAATTATTGTCAGCCTCAGAACTAGGCCAGTCGTCAAAGAAATGCCTCAAAGTCTGTCCTCCGTCTGAGCTGTTGTTTCCAAACCCATTATGGGATTCGTATGGCCTCTTATTGTTGCCTCCTTGCTTCAACTCTGAACTGTTAACAGAATCCACATCTCATGATTCGAGTCACAGTAGGTCAAAATATAATCAAAAGAGATTCCACAATTAGGCTCAACAACAACATAGTTAGAACCTTTTACACTGTTTATAGGCTTTTAAAACACCTTTTATGTTTTTAAGAATTAATTAATAGTTCATAGATTATAGTATTATTATTTATAAGTTTTGTAACATGTGGTGTGTGTGGATAGGGAAGGTGGGTGCAGAAGAATCTAAAAGCTTTAACTTCTCTGCAAGATATGAGACAAATATGGGTCAGCTTTCACTAAGGTCCTACCATTTCACTATTCTGTATTTTACTCTGTTTGAAAAGTCACACACACAGCTTAAAGAAAATATTCTATCAAATCCACTGTTATCATTATCTCTTGGACATTTTTTCTTCACAAAGAAAACAAACAAACAAAGAACCCTGAAAATGATAAGGATGTGTCTCTCAGTTTCAAACATCACCCCTCTCATCACAGCATTGTTACACATTCAGTATATGAACATACAAGCCACCCCAAGTTCGTAATGTTGTATCATCATTAATTTCATTTGGTCTCATTATCATTCAAAAACGATTGTCTCAAGTCTCAACCAGTCTTATTGGCTTAAAAACTGAAGAAATAAAAGTCAACGTGTTTAATACTTTGACCAACAAGGTCAACAGCTCAAACAGAAGAAAAAAACAATGTCTTGTTATTACCTTTGTATAAGGTTGAGAAGTTCAGATGAAGAGTTGGAAGAACCAGAACCAGAACCAGAACCAGAACCAGAGAAGAAGAAAAAAGAAGACCCTCCTTGACCCACTTCCTCACCACTGCCAAAAGCAAACGAAGATGCTGTTCTTGAGGCGGGTGCGGAAGCAGGAGCAATGAGAGTGGTGGTGGTGGTGGTGGCATTGACGGTAGGAGTTTCCACAGGCTTTCTTGAACGGTTGCGGCCACGGTGCATGTGGCGCTCGCAATACTTGTGGCCAGGGAAGACGTCCCTTGAACATCTCCACTTCTTACCATCAGTTCTCCTGCATCTCCCTGGCTCAGGATCCATCGCCCCCCTCCCCATATACCCTATGTTTTCCAATTCATATCACAGTTCAGCATCAAGAACAGAGATCCTAGAAACTATACAACTTTCATTACAATCATAGATGTTTAGATCTCCAATACGGGCACACCATTTAAGGATGAGTCAAGTATTTTACTAGACAAAAGCAAGAACCCATCACATGCTTCTTCAAGATTTGCAAAAGCAAGATAATACTAAATCAAAAGTCTGGTTCTTGGGAAGACAACTTCAACAACAAGAAGCACAAAGACCATGCATCCCATTTATAAAAGATATAAAACTTTCTCTTCAAACAAGGAGAAGTGATTATTTAAATTAATAAAAGAAAAGGCATATTCTCATGATGAAAATGAAACCAAGAAAGGAGAGGGAGAGAGATATGAACTCACAAGCAGGCTGGTAATGAGGGAGGTGTTGAAGAGGGTGGTGAAGAAAGTAGGAAGGAGATAGATGGAGACTTTTCTTGATTGGTAAAAGGAGCTCTTGTGGAACAGCAGCTCCAGCCAACATGTACCTGTAGATCAGTGACTGTAGTTCAAGCTCTTGCCACTGTGTCCAGCTAAAGAAGCTCCCCATCTCTACAAATTAAAAAAAAAAAAAAAAAGACAAAACCACATCAAAATCTACAATACATACCACTAGCTTGAGTATACTGAGTGAAAAGTAAATCTCTAAGTTTCAGAAAGACTCACTGGGGAACCTGGAAGAAGAATCATGAGACAAAGAGGAGAGTTTAGAAGAGGCAGGCTCAGGGGAAAAGAGTGGGAGAGCAGTAGAAGTTGCAGTTTGAGATGGAATCTGATCAAAGAAATGTTTTGGTATCTTAGCAGCAGAAGGTTGTTCTTCTGACTCTGTCTGCTGCTGCTGCTGCTGGCTTCTCCATTGTTTCAGTTGCAAATCCATGGGAGAGAGAGAAAGAAAGAGAGGACAGTGTTGGCTGCTTTTTGTTTTGTTTCCAGGGTCTGGTTTTTTTTATAGCTATGGGCAACAAACAGCAAAGTGTTGTTGGAGGTTGTGAAGAGCTAAAAAGAAGAAAAGAACAAACTTTTTCCACTCTTAGAAAAAAAGCTTAGCTCTTTGCAGTCTGAGCTTCTTCTGCAGAGAGAAGATAGAGAAGGAGAAAGAGGTTTTTATTAGGTCACTTGGAGAGAAAAAGACAGTGAACTATACAGTAAAAAAAACTTTATTAATTGGGTTTCATAAATCTTCATTAATCTCAAGATTATCAAAGTATAATTTCTGTATTAATGTTAATATTCTACTAATAAAAAAAAGTCAGGAAACCCAAAAAGAACACTCTCTGCAAGATGAAGATGGAGAGATAGTAACCTGGAGTTTTTCTGTCTAGCTGCCTTGGAAATATCAGCTGCATTATATCTCCATTTGATAATTAACTCTTCCATTTAATTAGTTTATTCAGAAAACATAAAGCCTGCTGCAAGGAGATATTTTAATTAGTGACAAAAAATAATAGAGTCCTTATTACAGAAGTGATTCGTTTAGAAGATTATTTAATGAGTGAGCGTTACGTCCTGATACACAATTTGCATTTGGGGTGACAAAGCGAAACACGTACTTTAAATTTGAGTTAGTAAAGTTTCGTTAATACTTAATTTCAATCATACGGCAACTGAAATGTACTTTCCACTCTCTGTTTTCTATGTGTTTGACCTTCAAATTATGTACGGTCATCCATATCATCTACTTAAATCTATAAACTACGCTCTAGACTGTAACATTATTTCAGTGGAATCAGTTGAACAGTTAGTGGAAAATCAGTTGAAAATTTATAAAAACATGGTACTATATAAAATAGTTACTCCATTGGGCTAATAATGGCCAATGTAAGATAAATAGAATGGTCAGACAGAAACCTAATCTCTTTTAGCAGAATAGTTATGTTTTCAGTTCTAATGCCAGGTTAAAAACATACAGAAACTGTAAAGAGGTTAACCTATTAATAAAGTTAACAAAGTAATGTCTTATATACAACGTTCAGCTTTGTCCTAATTCATATATACAAACAATCATAAATCAATAGAGAGCTAAATGGCCTATGCATGGTCCAACAAGAATTAGCTCAAATAAAAATTGAACCAACAGAATTGGTAGAAAAATGTGGCTTGTGAAATAATTACGAGTATTCATGTTGAATTTTAGGGATTTTGTAAACGATCTAATGTATGTGTCGTATAAAGGATGTTGGTACTACTGAATGGCTAGCATTTGAATTATAGGCATTAGTGTACTCTATATGCAGGCCAACAATTACAAAAAAACTAGCTGCTCTTTATGCAGTTGCCATTTTTGGAACCAAAACCAACATCTTAGGTTAAAAAGTTCAGCACAAGCTTTTTGTTTGAACAACGGTTTGACTTTGTTTTCTATTCATTTTTTGTATACGATTCAAGTTCTTTTGGGTAGGGGGTTGATTTATAGGTTTTATAATGGGTTCAACTCAATAAAAACTCAATAGAGAGAAGTAATAATGAGTAAAGAGAAGCAGGTGGGATGTGTCAGAAGTGGTAAAAGCATAAAAGTGAGTGGTAACAAGTGGGTGGTGAGGGTTATTTTGCTCTGTGTGACTCATCTTTGATTTGACTACTCATAGTATTTCTCTCCTTTTTCACTTTACCCCCTCGTTTCTCTATTTCTTACATTACTGACCTTATAAGTCATTAGTAACACATCACTCACACCAAATTAAGTGTAATTTCCCACGAATTTTCATATTAAAACCAACGTAGTTTTTTGTTCTCCAACGTAATTTTCATATTAACACCAACGTAGTTCAAAAAAAAAAAAAGGCAACCTAGTTTTTTTTCTGCATGAATTTGGGAAATTAGTTCACAAGTGTTTATTCTCCAATCTTTTATATCCTCTTCGTTGGTATTTGTTACATGTTTCATTCTTACGAATTATCTGTTAGCTTTTCTCTTTTTACGTGAGACGTTTGTTTATGTCATGCTCTCGCTATGAATCATCTTCTATTAATTTCAGAAATATATAATTTTGAGGGCAGCTTTTTTAATTAAAATTAACGAGTTAATATAGTACCAACAAATCTGAAATGAAATCGCAATATATAATTTTGAGAGGAAAAAGGGCGTAGAGAGTAGAGAATAGGCAAAGGAGGAGGGCGATAGTGTTCACATGTCCAAGTGAAGACAAATACGTTTTTTCTGACACAATCTGTCGTCATACCATTTTTTATTTGCATATTTTTATAATATGTTTGTTGTATGAGAAAGAAACGTATAATATTACGTCAAAATTACAAAACAGAAGGCCCAGATTCAGTCCACGTAGGTCCTACTTTTTTCTTTGGACCCAATTTTATTTGTTTGTTATAGTAAAAGGTAAGTCACGCCGGCACGCGAGGGCCTCACGTGATTCCACGTGCTTTATTATTCTCTATTTATTTGCTTTTATTGTAGTTAGGTAAATAATTAATTTTTCTTTTTCTTTGTCGAAAAATTACCGAATAATCTTTTATCTTGCAAAAAGATTTGGTTGGTTTGTCTTTCTCACGTGTGTGTTTAAAAGATGATATTAGCGAGAGACGAATCTAAAGGCCTGCGAAACATGTTTCTAGCGCGGCCCACTTATGCTTTGCTACCATATACAGTCACGTGATTGGAAACATTTTCTTAGGCGTAACATTGATGCTTAGCAGTGGGACCCGCCATTTTGGGCAAAACCGGTTCCCAAAAGCGCCAGATAAGGATCGCTTATTGATAGGTTTTTGTACTGTTTGTGGGCCCCACAGATATGTGGCGGCCCACAATTGGTTCTCCTTTTACTTTTTTTTTTTTTTTAAAGAAAAAAAAAACTTTAGAACCCCACTAGCGATAATGATGGTCTAAGGGCATGACCGCACGTGTCAACATGCAAAGATCAAAGACATGTGATCTTTTAATACTTCCATATTTAAAAAAAAAATTCAAAAGAATCCAATGTAGAAGACTACTTTTCCTTCATGTCCTCCCAATCTTTACTTGTTTTCAAAATCATTATACTATCAAACAAGTTGTTTTCAATACAAGATCAACCGTCTAGTAAGTCTGCTCAAGGTTTACAAACTGAAATTACCATGTGTATTTATTTCGAAAGAACATTAACTTTGTTTTCTTCTGTTTTACTAACGGGGTTAACTTATTATTGTAAGACCATGAAAAATTATGATTGAAAATTATAAACTAAAATCAACTAAAATGATAATACAAACAATTGTAAATTAATTGTCAAGCTTTTTGATTCAGTCATCAGAATGTGTTCCGACTTTATCAGATAATAAAATGGCATATATTTGATGGGCTTTTTATTCACCCGTATAAGAGTTTACGACACTAACGCATCAAAAGTTTCTTACTCCGATAGCCCAAACCCGGTCCGTTGGCCCATTATATTTACATCATAAGTCCTGCAAACAGTTTTTTGTTTGGACCAAATAGTAGAACCTTTGTTAGGGCCCAGCAAAAGTTGGGGAACTAAGATTCGTCTGAAGATTCATATCATTGTAAAGTTGAGGAAAATTTTATGAAAATAGTTGTTTTCTTTTGACAAAAACATGTATGAAAATAGTTAGAGAATAATAATTCATAATTAAAAAACTCAATTACCGTTGGGAAGAATTTTGATTTCTCGATTAGTTTGTGTTTGATTTTATGATACCTTTAATGGTTGCCGTATTAATTTATCTTATATCCTTACACATAATAGATTGATAGACAACAAGTCAAATTAGTTTAAACCGATGAAATATACCTACTAGTATCCAGTGGATAAACACAGACGAAGTACTTGTACTTGCGTTCAAAACACAAGGCTAGAACCATTGTTAGGGTCCAATATACGTTTTAAAGCTATCAATGTATAATAATAAACTGTGGTGAAAAACACCCACTTACATTTGTGGACTTGATTACGCTGAAATTATTTATATCCTTCATTTCGTCTTCTGTTGCCTGCAATTGAAGTATAAAGCACATATTTACAAAAATAAAACAAATTTATTTACAGTTTTGCAACTCTTAGCCACAGTCTAATGTTATATATAAAGTTATAAACCATGGAAATTTCGAAACAAGATCATTTCAACGTCAAGTCGACCATCTCCGCTTTTATTTAAAGAACAAAATATAAAGTCATATCATGAGAATATGAGATGCTAGGAACTTGAAATAAAATCGATGTCGCTTTTATGTATTTTCTTGGTAAGAACAAAAAGCTTACAACTGCCCTATACTTGTGTGCATATGAGTTTGAAGATGTCACGACTGAAATCAATAATTTATTTACTAAACTGAACTGATTAAAATATGCTAACCTGTAACTCATGTTTAAAGGGATACTAAGAAGATGAGTTTAAACTTTTTAATTATCTGGTCTCATGTACAAAAAAAATTGGTTTATAATCAGACCAATTTGGAGTATCACCTTTAAAGTTTAGTTTAATGAGAACTTGGTTAATGTGTTCATGTATACTTTTCGACTGAAACTCTGCTTATGGTTATTATGATGTCCCCGTTACAAGAAGTAAAAGCAGCGTGTGAATCCAATATCATGAGACAATAATGCTAAAACAATGAAATAAGACAAGTGTATTATTCGTTGTAACAACGACCGTTTCTTCTGCTTTATTTGGTGGGCATGTTGCATGCATATTGAATTAAATATTTATAATAGTTATTACTTTTTTTCTTTCATTTTTTGTCTTGTCATATTCATTACGTTAATGTATAAAATGTAACAAGACAATAAAAATCAAAACAAGATCGGCATGCAATGCAGGTTTGTGTTTTTGTTTGATTTGGTATATAAGGGCATTTCTTAAAACATTAGAGTAAAAATTATTCTATAATAGAAATACTTTATTGTAAATTATAAAGAAAAAAATAGTGTATTATTGCAGATGGTCTAAGTGAGCGCAACATATATAAACTTTCATATTTGCCATGTTTTGTGTCATGAAATCCTTATAAACTGCACGCTTTATTCTTTGGAAGACTTGATACGTTTTACATATAATTATGAAGCACTCTACGTATATGTTTTATGTAGACCATGGACCCAAACGACAGTAGAAAGCTGAAAAGTTTGTTCATTATTTTACCGAAGTGGTAGACCAGCTCCATTTATAGGTTTTTGGAGAGGTTCTTAAGTAAAAAAGACTTAAAATTAAATCAAAAATGGCAAAATAGGGTAGAACCGTCTCTTAATTTAGAGGTTTAAGAAATGGTTAAAACCCCTATGTGGTGACTTCCCATTGGACCTCTCTTTTCACACTAGATGAAAAAAAAATTCTTTTATTTTCTCTGTTTTGTCTCTCTCTCTCTTCAAATTCTTTGTCTCTCTCAACGTTGATTGTGTGGAAATCACAGACAAGATGAAGTTTGATCGGTTTCTTCGACGGCAGTCGGTGTTCGTCGTCGGTGGGTGGCATCCTCCTCCTCGTCGGTCGGTGGCATCCTCCTCCTCGTCGTCGGTGCTGTGGATTGATGGCGTCTTCTTCGTTAACGTCGGTCGGTGGCATCTTCCTCCTCGTCATCGGTCGGTGGCACCCTTCTCGTCATCGTCAGTCGGTGACATCTTCCTCGTCGCTGTCAATGGGTGGCATCCTCCTCGTCCTCGTCGGTGGGTGGCATCCTCCTCCTCGTCCTCGATCGGTAGCATCATTCTACTTAAAAAAAAAATTAAAACCTTTATGAGGTTCTGCCATTGGAAATCAAAAAGAAATAATTAGCACAAACTAAGGTTCTTAAGCTTTCAAATCATTTTTTTAATTCTTAAATTAATCTAAAGAATCCATAAGAGGTTCTTATTGATGGAGCTGCTCTAAGCTCATTTATCTTATTTGGTTTTATATCAAAAACATTTTAGGCTTTATGTTCATATTCTCACAAACTTTGGTGTAATTCGAACTTTAAACGGCTTAATTTAAAAACTTTTGAATTTCTGTTGCCACGTTATTAAAAACTGAAGAATAAATTTGCTTATATCGAACTGTTAGTAAGCCACGTACACTCATGTCCAAAGGCGACTTAGCCCTAGGATTCTAAACCACTCCCATTGATCTGATGTTTTGGCTGCCTCTAATTTATTAACAATTTGGCAGTTACGTTGATGGCA
>CAJHQP010007689.1:0-30892 GCA_905132765.1 Moricandia arvensis | reverse complement strand
GCAAAAATATATGTATTATCACTTATATAAGCAAGGAACAATGACCACCTTCTCAATATCTTCGTCACTCAGATCCTCACATGCCCATTTCTTCAAGATAATTCTGTCGCAAAAAGTAGCCAGTAATTCATCACTTCCAGCGACTGCCCTTTTCAAAGCGTTGTGAAAGAGGGTGTGGTTCTGGAAATACTCAGTGACCATGTATTTTTCAATGTAATCAATTACTTTCTGATAAGAACTGTTCCTTGGCATTAATAGTTGTGTCTGTGACATGCTGCTTCAATATCTTTGCAAGAGGTCCCCAAGCTGATTTGCTTTTCTGAGTGCGTTTTTCTAGAATCTGATTTTATGAACAGAAAAACCTCATGTTCTACTACCTTAACCAGTTTTGGCTCACTGCTAAAGTGAAGGTAATGACTCACCTCTCTCCTTCTCTTTTTTTAGACACTGTTCAGATTTGAAATATATTCATTGATAGAATCTTCTTGAATCCAACTTGATACTTGCGAGCATAGTAAGACGCCCAGTATTTTCAAGCATAAAGATCTCAAAATCTTGCTCGTATCTTTCCATTCCAATCTCTACGTAAACTCTAATACTCTTTCATTAGATTCTATCAATATCCTCACCTTGTCGCTCTTTATCAACTAGTGCTAGTACAGCTTCTCTAACCTTGCATTGTAGCTTGTAATAAACTAGGTCACGGAAGCAGCCCACGCCAAATTTTTTAATTGATAGGTTTAATCTTAGAAAAAATGAGCTGTCGGTCAACATGACGGAAGATATTAGATAGGTATCCAACAAACTTTTTATGGTTAGACCATCTTTCAACCAGCTCTCGTAGCAGCATATATTCATCGGCAAGCTTCTCATTGAGAGCAGGCAAGACTGTTGAGTTCATATGTTCCTCCATTGTTCACAATACTTTTGATAAAGCTGGCGCGACCAATCACTAGGAGGTCCCTGGATGCACATGCTATAGACAGTCGTGTAAAGATCTAAATAATACTGAACTGTTAATTCAGGCACAGGAAGACCTTCAGACTGCCGTTTCAGCGCAGTGATACCAATTTGTATATAGTCCCATCCTTGCTGAAACTCAATTATCTTACGCTCCATGAAGATTGAGAACTGCCTCAATACACCTGGACGATTCAAACAGTTATGAAACCCTTAGAACAACTAATATGTAGCGAGGGATGTGTGAACCTAAAACTGATGGGACAATTCTTTATATATAAGAGAATATGTGAATATAAGCAAGTCACCTTAGATAATAACTAAACGCAAGATATACATAAAAATCTTATTTCTATTGATAAATAAAGGTAAGATATACCTAAACTATAATTATTATATATGAATATCTAATTAATTCTTGTTCCTATAGATAAAATATAATCTTAATTTATTTATTTTATTATATAAATTTTAAATAAGTATATTTGTATCCCTGGAATTTTAATTACAACTTTAATTAAAATTTACATAAAAATCTTATATTATTATTTATCCACTAATTAAGAAAACATAAATAGCATTACAATTTATAAACTAATTTAACAAAATTAAATATCATCATTTAAATAAAAACAAAATCGTCAATCTATTATATTACTTTGTAATCTTAATATGATTATGATTTATGCCATTGAAATTTGGACTAATTTCAATCATTTCATTACGAGTATCACAATCAAACTAAATCTCTATAATATTATTTGATAAGTTAGTTTTCTACGTGACTGTGTCACGTTCATGTTAACTATTAGAAAAGTTAATTACAATAAAAAATTTAATGAATTAATGAATTAATTAATATATTTTATTTCACTTTATTTTTTTTTGTTAATATTTGTTTTCAAATCACCTTATTATCAAAAAGGTAATATCTTTCATAATTACAATGATAATCTTGATGAATTACTTTAATTATTAAAATGTTAATAATTTTATTAAAATTTCTTTTTTAATATTTTTTTCCAGATCACCTTATAATCAAATAGTATATCATATAATTACAATGATAATCTTAGTGAATTAATTTAATCATTAAAATGTCATCATTATTATATTTTATTTATTTATTTGTTAATATTTGTTTCCAATCACCTTATTATCTAAAAGGAAACAGATTTCATATATATATGTATATATATATATATATATATATATAGATATTTATACTATTTTTATATTTAAATCATATAATTTAATAAAAAATTCCTTTTAAATATTAAGCCTGTAATTTAATATTCAAGAATTATTTATATAAACAACTGATATGTAGGGAGAGATGTGTGAACCTAAAACTGATGGACAATTCTATATATAAGAGAATATGTGAAAATAGGAAAGCCACCTTAAATAATAACTAAACACAAGAATATACATAAAATCTTTATTTCTATTGATAACTAAAGGTAAGATATCCTAAACTATAATTATTATATATGAAAATCTAGTTAATTCTTGTTTCTATATATAACATGTAATCTTTATTAATTTAATTTATTAAATCAATTTTAAATGAATTTTATTTGTATCCCTGGAATTTTTATTACATAGTCTTATATTATTACTTATAAATAATTTCGGAAATTATAAATATCATTACAATTTTAAACTAATTTAACAAAATATAAATATAAATATCATCATTTAAAGCAAAAAAATAGTCAATCTATTATATTACTTTGTAATCTTAATATGATTATGATTTATGCCATTGAAAATTTGGAATAATTTCAAGGGGGTTTTGCAAAAGTGACTCAAAATTCAACTCAAATGCAAAACTAACCCACCATTTTTTTTGGAACTTTCATTTTCCTTATTCACCCTAGATTTTCGAGTTATTTCACAAAAATGTCATTGCTTTTTTTTTTTAAATAAGTGTTTTACTCTATCATCCTCATCTTCACCAAATATTTACAATATTGTCATTGCCATCAATCCCCCAACTACCATGAACAACCCAATTTGAAGGTCTTAATGGAAAAAAACGATTTTTTCTCTTATTATCTCATTTGTTGTGCACTCAAACCACATCTCTTTCACTTTCCTTAAAAATACATAAAAAAAAACACAATATTTTTATTCCAAACTTTCTAATGTTAATAGAGACGTCGAACCTCATGTATCTTGGTCATTAACGAAATGGTAGCTTGAGTATTGAAGTTTTGTGGGCTTGGAGAAGCCTAAGCAAGTTATCTGGTGGTCTAAGGTATGAAATCGATATTGTTTTTCCAGATCTGTTTGCGAAGAAGACTTCTAGAGAAGTTTTCTGGTCAATGCATAGGTTAGTTTCAATTGACCTTTTGCGTGTTTTGACTAGAAGACTTCCCTAGAAGTCTTCTAACTTTCCTTTGATTACAAAAAAAAAACAGAAGAACCGAGAAGACTTCTCTACAAGTCTTCTCGGATAAACATGTCGGTTTTGAAATTGACCAAAATTTGTCATAAATTTGACTTTTGTAGAAGACTTCCCTAGAGGTCTTCCTGCGGAAGACTTTTAGGGAAGTATTTTTTTTCTATAACATGAAGTCTTCTTAGAGTCGCCAGAAGTCTGCATGGGTTTCTTTTGCAATTGAGAATTAATAGCAAAACATTAAATATTAAATAGAAGACTTCTCGAGAAGTCTTCTCATTAATATTTAATGTTTTGCTATTAATTCCCAATTGCAAAAAGTAATCCAGGTAGACTTCTGGCGATTCTGAGAAGACTTCATGTCATAAAAAAGAAGACTTCCCTAGAAGTCTTACGCTAGAAGACTTATAGAGAGAAGTCCTTCTGTAGAAGTCAAATTTCTGACAAAATTCAGTCAATTGCAAAACCAACATGTTTATCCGAGAAGAATTCTAGGGAAGTCTTCTCAGGGAATTTCGAGAATTTTTCAAATTCAAAAGTAAACCAGTATTTACAAAGGAAGACTTCTCAAGATGTCTTCAATAGAGTAAACTTCCAGAGAAGTCTTCCTTCGTAAATTTGCAATTGCAAAAATGACCTAAACGGAAGACTTCTCTCGAAGTCTTCTCTAGGATGACTTCCTTAGAAGTCTTCTCGGAGAAGATTTCCTTAGAAGTCTTCTACGTCAATCTTTAGTAAACTTCAATTTTCTCTAAACTCAAAACGAAATTTTAATATTTTTCTTGTTAATTAATGTGTATTAGTCAATATTGGGGCTCCTGAGTGAAATTCATAACTAAAATGATGATAATTATGAGGTTACAAACTTTTTATGTTTATTAATGTTTCTAGCTAAACGTAGAAGACTTCTTAAGAAAGTCTTCCGTGAGAAGACTTACGGAAGACTTCAAGAAGTCTTCTCCATATTTTTGTGTTTGCTAATGTGTTTTAATATGATTTTTTCAGATGATGCTTCAGTTACCTGTTGTTTACAGAGAATGGTTGGTGAAAGATAATTCTTGGGATTTTGTGGTTGATAATGTCAAAGGAGCGAGAATGTTTTTTTTTGAGTGATAGTTTTACACGTGATGAACTTGTTGAAATGGCTGTAGAAGATTTTAACCTGGACAAGAACGCAGAGGTTGTGGATTTAACTTACTTGTTACCAGATGCACTAATGCAACAAATAACTTTTGATACTCCTCCTATTCATGTTACAAGTAATAGACAAGTTCAAAACTTAATCAAGATAAGTTAAACACATGTTGTATGTCTTTTTGTATCAGGCCGAGGCAGGATGGGGAATGTTAATGATGCCAACGCTGAAGGAAACCTAGCTTGGTGAAGGAGAAGAAGAAATGGAGGGGAAGAAGAAAATGAAGTGGAAGATGATGATAATTTGTCTCAAGATATAAATGATGAGGAGGAGAAGTATGTTGCTGAAATGGATGATGAGTTTGGAGATTACAGTGAGTATGGAAGAGTTAAGGATGATGAAGAGGAAGAGGAAGAAGATATATATTTTGAGAATTTCAAAGAGACATATGCTAATGAAGGAGAAAGCTCGAATGGGATAGTTGACAACAATATCTATGTCAGCCAGAGTTTTATCAGTAAAGCGACATTGGTTTCAGAGTTGCCGTTGACAGCGGTGAAGCATAAATTCTACTTCATAATATACAAGACCACTAAAATTCTACTTGTAGCAAAATGTCGTGTTCCTGGGTGGCCAAATGGAAGCTTAGAGCAAGTGTGAAACATGGAACAAACACGTTTTGGGTAACAAAGTATGTGAAGACTCATACATGTTCTGTCTCGTGAACGACGGGGTCACTGGAAACATTTTACTGCGAAGTATGTTGGTCAGCTTTTCATAGATCACGTTGGAATCATTGATGAGTTAAATTCGAAGCATATCAAAGATGCAATGAAGGAACATGTTTGGCATGACTCTAGATTACACCACTTCATACAGAGCATTGTTACATGGCTCAAAAATTGGTAAGAGGATTAGCAGAAGAAGGTATGAGAGGCTGCCTTCATATTTGGAGCATATCACGTTAGCAAATCCGGGTTCTAAGACTAGTATAGAACTTGATGCTGAGAATAGATTTAAGTATATATTTATATCATTTGGAGCTTATATTGCTGGTTTTCAGTATCAGAGAAGAGTCATTGTGGTGGATGGGACTCACCTAAGTAAGGAAGTACTGAAGGTGTTATGTTAATTGAAGTTGCACAAGATGGGTAATTTTCAGATATTTCCATTGGCTTTTGAATCGTAGATATAGAAGATGATGATGCTTGTACTTTCCCGGCTATCTCTCCGATCACCGGATACTTTCCTCACCGTGTATTTCCTCTTTTGATATCGACAAATGCATTCACAATCTAATAACGCCTTTTTGATAGAACCATCGACGAGTTTTTTCTTTCTTATACGAGCCCGACCAAACTCGGTTCAAACAGTTGGTGCCCACCGTGAGGCTAACCACAAAGCATAAAAGATCCCGATGACTCACACCAGCTCCACTACCAGGAGGACCCGAAGCCTACTCTGGAAGCCGCACCGCAAGCCACAACAGAGTTCATGGACACTGTTATGGCTCGTCTCGCACAACATTAAGAAATCCAAAAATCGACCAACGCGCAACTGGCTGCCCTAGAAGCCGCTCTCACCCTCCCCGCCGGCGCGACCAGTCATCCTCCGACGATACGACGCCAACTATTTCAAACAAACCTGGCGACAGAAATGGAGGGACACACTATCGACGCCTCGGACCCGTTACTCACTAGCGAAGCTCAAAACCAAGGAGGGTCAGATCCGGCGACTGGCTGAGAAATCACGGCACTTAAAATCTCTCTCTCGGAGATCAATTCGAAGATTCATCACATTACCAGTTCCGCTCCACAGATCGCCAGGTCCTTGCCACGACTTCCAGAACACCATTTTCCTGCCGCATAAGTGATGTACGACTCCGGTCCACGAAAAAGTTTCATCTGCCTTCTTACTCCATTGGGTCATATCCTACAAAACATATGAGGGCTTTTAACATAGAGATGGGAAGGGCCAACTTTTCCGACAATGAAAAAGAGGCCAGGTTTTGCCAGCTATTCGTCGAAAGTCTTACCGGTCGGCATTAACCTGGTTTTCAAGCCTCCCAGAGATCTCCATCAACAGCTTTCGTGACCTGTCAACGGCTTTCTTAAAACATTACATAATGTTCACACGGAAAGGAGAAACCGCCTCCGACTTGTGGCAAATGTCCTAATCTTCCAATCAAAGTCCCTGTGATTTTATGGAAAATTTCAAAGTTGTCGTCTCAACCGTTAACATCTCTGATAATGTCGAAGTTAATGCCTTGATGAACACACTATGAATTCATTCTAAGTTTCGTGACGATCTATATCGGCATCTGACATATTCTCTTCAAGAAGTTATTGCCCGGTCCAATAACTTCATCCGTATGGAGGAGGACACCCGAGCGATGCTCAACCAGCAGAATGCGTCGAGGCAGGCGCCGACAAAAACAACCGACATGCGACAGGAACCACACCAGCATGGTCCGCAGAGAGAGAGGAGACCGCAAAAAGGGTTGCGTCTATGTCGTCGATTAACGCAATCTACCCGCTTCTACGGTCATCGTCCAGGAGAAAGGATGTAACCATTGGGAGAGAGACCCCGAGCACAAATCCCAGACCTCCCCCCATTTCTTCAAGATCAGTCGACCTGACCAAGTACTGCAAATATCAAAGATCAAAGGCCACAACAAAAAGGAGTGCAAGCAACTTCACGAGGCATTTCTCGTGTCCTTTAACAGCGGTAATGAAAAGAGTGAATCTCCAAAACAAAGACGAAAGAACAGCAAAAGCTTGAGTAAAAAAAAGGAGCAAAAGACCCAAAGGCCTCGCAGAAGAGCCTCACAAGGTGAACCTCGCGATAAGGGAGAAGCAATTGCACCATCATAACGAGAAAAAGGCGATACCTCAGCCGATGAAGAGCAACCGAGAAACCATAGGTGCGTCGAAGTAATCTTGGCTCAACCCGAAGATTCATCAGACGATGACACATCATCTCAACCCATCGACCTGCAAAAACGGCTAACACGACAATCCGAGACCCCCTATCAGGCGACGATCTGCGGCTCCGACTGAAGCACAAGTCCACAACTTCCGAAAGCTGCTACAATGACGAGACCGACCTTTAGGCAACTCTTAACGCGTCTAAGACCAAGCAGCTTGCGATCGCATCTCCCCATCCTTATAAACAACGAGTTAATCCTCACATCGTCGATCTACGTGACAAGCTTAACGCTAGCACAAACGATTTGCAAATCCTCCTTAACCGATGTAAAAACTCCGACTTACTGAGAAAACTCGAGGAATCAAAGCCCCCCAAAACTCCGCTAGCATATCCAGAAATTTGGGGACTCAGATACAAGCTAAACAAGATCAGCGTCGATTACAACTCAACGTAATCATGGGCGGTTCCCCCCCCTCCCCTTGTGGGGACTCAGTACGATCGATTAAAGATTATCGTCGGCGGGCAGAAACTTTGCAGAAATGGCCTATCACGTTCCACCGATCACGTTCTCGGCCGAAGACGCAATCGGCGTTCACATGCCGCATAATGACCCTCTCCTCGTGGAACTCAGGATCAGCAGATGCGACGTTACTAGGGTGCTGATTGGCACCGACAGCTCAGTCGATCTCATCTTCCGCGACACCCTTGACAAAATGGGGATCGACCTGCCCGACATGATGCCTTCTTCTCGATCTATGAATAGCTTCAATGGGTCTTCCGAGTTAATGCTAGAAACGATCCGTCTTCCTGCGTACGCATGCAGAGTCATTCGAACAGTCAAGTTCTTCGTAATAAGCACAAAGGCTCAGTACAATGTTATCCTCGGAACCTCGTGGATACACTCGATGAAGGCGGTCTCATCAACCTATCATCAGTGTGTTAAGTTTCTGGCCCAAACGGAAAAATACAAACGCAGCAAGGAGATCAGCAAGCCGCACAAGATCTCTTGATCGCTACAGTTAGGTTACAACAATTGACGTCTCACGTCAACTCAATCTAAAAAACCAACCAACAAATGGGACCAGGTCAACAAGTTCTGGAGGTGTCCACCGATGACGCCGATTCGGGTAAAGTAATCAGGGTCGGCGCATATCTGCCCGACGAATTACAAGGAAAGATCGTTGCCTTCCTCAAACAAAACGCATAAACGTGCGCCTGGACGAAATCAGATATGTGCGGTACCGATCCAGCTATCATCACGCACGAACTAAACGTGGAACCCACCTTCAAGCCAATCAGGCAAAAACGACGGAAGCTCGGTCCAGAAAGGTCAAAAGCAGTGAACGAGGAAGGCGAGTGACTACTCAAAGCCGGCTCGATCACCAAGGTTCGCTACTCATAATGGTTGGCAAACCCGGTGGTGGTCAAGAAAAAGAACTGGAAGTGGCGCGTCTGCGTTTACTTCACCGACCTAAATAAAGCGTGTCCGAAGGATAGCTATCCGCTCCCCCATATCGACAGGCTAGTCGAATTGAAAGCCGGAAACGAGCTCCTTAGTTTCATGGATGTTTTCTCGGGGTACAACCATGTCATGATGCACCCAAAGATCAGGAGAAGACAGCTTTTATCACTGATCGGGGTACATACTGTTACAAGGTTATGCCCTTCGGCCTGAAAAACGCAAGTGCAACCTACCAACGACTCGTAAACCGAAGGTTTGCCGATAAGCTGGTAACCTCGATGGAAGTCTACATCGATGATATTCTGGTGAAATCACTTCACGCGGCAGACCACCTCGAACACCTGCAGGGCTGTTTCAAAACGCTCAACTACTAAATGCACCTTCGGCGTTATCTCGGGTGAATTCCTTGGCTATATCATCACGCAGAGCGGGATTGAGGCCAACCCCAAACAGATCTCTGCGATACTCGATCTTCCCATGCCGAAGAATAGCAAGGAATTTCAACGATTAACCGGTAGGATCACGGCGCTTAATCTATTTATGTCTTGATTGACGAACAAATGCCTTCCCTTCTACGATCTGCAACGTGCGAACAATGGCCGATCTTTTATACAAGTAAGCGTATGCCGATCCTGAGACGCGGTATCCCACCCTTGAAAAGATAGCCCTACCTGTCGTCACTTCCGCAAGGAAACTCAGGCCGTACTTCCAGTCCCATTCATTTGATATACTCACCAACCAGCCGCTGCGCACAGTGGTGCAGAACACTAATCGGTCTGGCCGTCTATCTAAGTGGGCAATCAAGCTCAGTCAGCATGACATCTTCTATAGGAACCAAACCGCAGTGAAATCACAAGTGTTAGCCGACTTCATAATCGAGCTACCACCAAAGCTCAAACAAGACCTCATCCTCCCAAGTACTAACTGGATCTTGCATGTGGATGGCTCCTCTACGACCAAAGGCTCGAGAGCATGAGTTCAACTTCAGTCACCCACTGGAGAACTGATCATGCAGTCATTTGACTTTGGCTTCACCACTTCCAATAACGAGGCGGAATACGAATCCCTCATTGTCGGACTCAGACTGGCCAAAGCTGTGAACGCCAAACGACTAAGCGCTTATTGCGACTCACAACTCGTCACGAGTCAGTTCAATGGAGATTACGACGTGCGTAACCAGCAAATAGATGCCTATCTCAAATTTTTCCAAGCCCTCGCAAACGACATCGAGTTCTTTGAGCTCACGAAAGACCCCCGCGGGGAGAACGTATGTGCTGATGCTTTCGCCTAGGAATCAAGCTTCCTGACCAGGATAAATGAACCATCTCGATCCACCGAACCGAAGCGTCAAACGCCGAACAAATCCCAGACACCAACCAAAACAAAGAGCAACAAAACCTCGACTGGAAGACCGAGTTTATCGATTATCTCATGCACAACATGCTTCCTACAAAAAATGGGCAGCCAGACGACTAAAAGTACGTAGTGTTCACTACGTCGTCATCGATGTCGAACTGCACCAATGAACCGCGAAAAAAGTATTACTCAAGTGTATCACCGACGACGAGACAAGGCTTGGCATGGCAGAAACGCACGATGGTGCCGCTGGCCATCACTCCAGAGGAAGAACACTAGCCTTCAAAGTCAAAAGCCTTGGTTTCTATTGGCCGGCGATGAATACTGACTACGAAAGAGTACCCAAGGCGCTGTGACATGTGCCAACGACACGCTTCAAATATTCATTGTCCGACTGAGCTTTTGCAGACCAAAACCGCCCCTTACCCATTCATGCGATGGGGAATGGACATCATCGCCCCCCTGCCCAACTCCCGCCAAAGACGATTCGTCTTAGTGTTTACCGATTATTTCACAAAGTGGGTAGAGGCGGAGTCCTTCATTCGAGTTACTGACAAGGAAGTTCAAGGGTTTGTTTGGAACAATATCATATGCTGATATGGCTTACCCTACAAAATTGTCACCGACAATGAAACTCAGTTCATGTCGGGTAATTTCAAGAAATTCTGCGAAAGATGGAGGATCCACCTCGGTGCCTCAAAACCCGATACCCGCAAGGAAACGGCCAGGCCGAGTCCTCGAACAAGCTGATAACCAACAACATCAAGAAACGCCTCAACTTCAAGAAAGGTTTATGGGCCGATGAACTCGATGAGGTCTTGTGGTCATATCGCCTAAATCCACTCCCTTCTCTTTGTCATACGGAGTCGAGGGGATGGCTCCAACAGAAGTGAACATCACTAGCCTAAGGCACGGAAAGATTCCCCATCTTGATCAATCACGACATGCTGCTAGATGCCTTGGACCAGATCGAGGAAAGGCTCGATCAAGCCCTACTCCAGATCCAAAACTACCAACACCAAATAGAGAGATACTACAACAAAAGTGTCAAGTCGCGCCATCTCAGTCCCGGTAATTTAGTCTTGCGCAAGGTGTTTGAAAACACCAAGGAGTGGAAAGAAGGGAAGCTCGTCACAAAATGGGAGGGCCCTTACAAAATCACTCATGTTATCCAACCTGGTGTTTACCGGCTAGAAACGTTGCAAGGGGACGCCGTACCAAGAGCGTGGAACTCAAAGAACCTTAAGAAGTACTATCTCTAGAAAACACCCCCGGATCCCCCCCCCCCCGGCCTTCTTTCGCCAAAAATAAAAACAAGTAAATGGCCCCAAAAGGCCACTTTCACTCGATCAAAAACGAAACAACGAGTAAATGCGCCCGAAATGTCACTTTTATTCAATAAAAACGAGTAAATGCGCCCAAAAGGCCACTTTTACTCGGCCAAAACGACCTACGAATGGCTTGATCCCCTCCCTAGGGTACGTAGGCAGACCATTAAGGTCCAGCTATAACCAAAATCAACTGTTTCTCTTCCCTTTCTAGGGAAAAACTCCAACTAGGAGGCAGACCGGCAAGGACGAGTAAATGCATTTTACAGCCACTTTTACTCGCCACAACGAACTGCCTCTCAAAGAAAACGATGCTAACGAGTCTTCGTTGGATCACGTACCAGCACTCGCACCCAACGATCGGATACATCCTGATCAGACATGTATCCGAGGGTCCTAACTATGTCGACTCACGATTGATTGAGCCAATAATTTTTTTCGGTTTGATAAGTTTTCAGGCAAGGTCTGGCCAACCGAAGATTGTAAAGTTACTTTAACGCAGAATGGGAACCATTATTGTCTATAAGCCGCATCAGAGGCATTTCAATAATTCTTGTCGACAAACTACTAAAAGAATTACTTCGAATAAAAGGTTTCAAATTCTAAGCCCTAACTACGGCTTACCAGAATGACAACCCAACAAGCCATAGATATTTCGATAATTCTTGTCGATGAATGAATCAACGAATTACTTCGAATAAAAGGTTGCGAATTCTAAGCCCTAACTACGGCTTAATAGAATGAAGACCCAATAAGAAAAAGATATTGCGATAATTTTTTCAATAAACGACTAACGAATTACTTCGAACAATGACAAATATCGATAAATCCTAATTCCTAATAAATGATCTGCTGAAATATCGACAGTGGGTCCCGTAGGACCGATATAACAACAAGAAAAAAGAAAGTGAAACAACAACAACATCATATAATAGTAATGGGCTCCACCAGAACCATCCTTGATTGCTAGCTCGTATCGCTTTAAAGCGTACTCAGGAGCATCCGTTGCTGGTTCTTGCAGATTCGCTCTCTGATGCTCTTCGGATCCCTTCTCTTCCAAAGACCCTGGCCTGGCCTTGTCTCTCTCCAGCGGTCGGTACGACTTCTCAACTGAGCCTCCTTCTTCGGTAGGATCCAACCCTCCATCATCTCCCGAGGTATCTGAAACTTCAAATATGACTTCCTCCTCACCCTTCGAAGCTGAAGTCGGGCCCCCCTTTTTACTACCGGGGTTCAACTCGTCGCCAACCTATGGATCCTTGGGTTGATCACCCATAGGATCCCTAAGAGGCTGGGTCGGGGTCTGGAGATTGGCGGTTGTTCCAGGAACGATTAAACCAACATTCGATCCAAACGGATCCAACCCAGCAAGAAGATCCTTATTAAGTAAAGGCAACTCTAGGATTAGTGAAGACAGTGAAAGATCGGACTCTGAGAGCGCTTCGATATCCAGACGGGTTGCCTCCAGCTCGTATTTCTTCTGGCGTTGGCTTTGCTGTATATCACCGGAGTATCTGCCTCGTAGTAGAAGTGGAAGCGATCAGGAAACGACACCCTGGGCCTCCAAACAAGCGTGCCCTCCGGGCTTGTTGCGCTCTTCCAACCGAATCTTCACCATCTGCGTTCGTGTCTCGGCCTCCCGGCTGATCCACACGCGGAATCTACGAGCTCGACTCCGGAGCTTTCTTCTTTTTCGTCCTCAGCATTAGCTGAGCCTCAGGGGAAGCGGTCTCTCGCTCAAGATCTTGAGCCAAAGACTTGTGACTGGTGTCCGGTCACCCGCCTTTCCTTCCATCGCTAAGGCCGTAGCTTCCTCAATAACACGTTCAGGCGTTTTCTCTCGGCTGACCTCTTCTTCTTCTTCTTCTCTCTTCTTCTTCTCTTCTTCTTCTTCTTCTTCTTCTTCTTCTTCTTCTTCTTCTTCTTCTTCTCTTTCTTCTTCTTCTTCTCTTCTTCTTCTTCTTCTTCTTCTTCTTCTTCTTCTCTTCTTCTCTTCTTCTTCTCTTCTTCTTCTTCTTCTTTTCTTCTCTTCTTCTTCTTCTTCTTCTTCTTTCTTCTTCTTCTTCTTCTTCTTCTATCGTCCGGCGTGACCCGCCCAAGCCCATTCCGTCATGAAGCGACATTAGGCCAGCAGAAGATGACCCTAACTGGTCCTTGACCAAAGCTCTGAGACCTAGAAACTTCTTCATTTCCTTGCATCTCTTCACTTTTCTCTGCTCCTCTTTTGAAAATAATTGATATACTCTTTTTGCCGGGGGCGATTATAGCAGGAAGGTTGGAGACTTAAAGAAACCAGACCAAGATCGATTGGGGCGACTTAAAGAGGACCGAGAAGTCAAATTTGAGAAACATTTACCTTTGAAAATAAGGTAAAGGGTACGACGAATCCTATCTTCGGCTTATATCCGACCAACGTTGGTGGCTCAGTGCGGCTAAAGCTCGAGCAGTATCGAAGAAGCTCCCGGGAGGTCGACGTGTTTGCCCTGGTTAACTGCACGACAAAAGGCAAACGGTTAAGATGACATCAAAGAAACGTATAGTAAAAAAGAAAAAACAAACCGATACGCCAATTCCAAAGGACCTTGAAGTCATCACTCGGAGGCTCCTCAAACGCGTGCTTGTCAGAATTGATGTAGAAATAGGAATACTGCCATTTGGGTGTCTTGTTTGGATGGCCCTTAATTATGTTATAGTTTGGCCTCATCTTTCACCGAGTAAAAACCCTCCGGCATAGACTTTATGAAACATATCTCTTCGAAAGCCAAGACGTTTAGGGATCTGTCGATTTCAGCCGCCATCACCATCAGCGCGATAACGATACAAAATGAGCCGTTCAGGAACTCAGTAATTGTGACATCCCGACAAAAAAACGTATGATGTAATCAGTCGTGTGATAGGAAACCAGAGCTTTGTGTCTTCCTGGAAATACGATTCGTGCACACATTGGTATCCTTTTGGCGGCGACCAGGGTCTTTGATCTTGGGATGAGAAAGGTGATCCCTAAAGCGTGTCACTTCCTCAACATGTTCTTCACGCTCCATGGAGTCGACTGAGTCCCTCTCCCATTTCCCTAGGCTTCCCACTCATGTTCTCGGGCGAAGCCATTCAGGGGGTACGTCGGGGAGTTCGGCAAAAAAACCCGCCCGGATAGTAGCACGTTGGGATAAAAGTCAGGACGAGATGGTGAATCCCATGTATCCTCAGGGAATCTGTAGATGCATTCCCATCATCCTCACCCCTGAATAGTCCATCCGCATCGTCGACAAGAATCCGCTGCGACAAATCCAGACTCGATGTGTCCATCATCGCGTCTCGATGAAGCAGACTGAACTCATCGAGAGTTTCCTCGTTCGCTGCTATGCCTCTGACAGGACTCGAGGCGGTGGTAACCGCCTTACCCTTCTCCTTCCAAGAAAACTTCCTCCTCGACGACATGATTATCGACAGAACATTATATTCTACAACAAACTCTAGAGAGAGAAGAAAAGAGAATAGAGAGAATTACCTTAACGCGCAAAGAAGAATGAGAAGAATGAGGGAAGGTCGCCTATTTATAAGAAAAAAGAGACGTCTCCCCAATGCGCAATAATTAGATCTAGAAAAGCCTAAATGGGTCCTAAATCCCTTCAACTTTGCGACCTTTCGGCTTCCCGACATAAATGGGCTTGGAGATCCCATAAAATGCCCATCTTCCCCGCGTCCGTTTGGCTCCTCGATCGTGAGTCAATTCAAAGTCTCGCGGATGGCCAGTGTCTCTCGAAATGTTTCCGCTTCCAGATCGACATAAATCGAACGAAAGCGATATTATCCTGAACCAAGCTACTTAACGGAAAGGGATCGTGTCCCGGCCCTTTGGAAATGCTCGACTTACTGCCCTCGACCAAACGCAACTGAACGATGCATCTCAAACCTAGAAGAAATCTTATCGCACACCCAGCAACGCAACAAAATGACCACAATTTAGAGGATAACAAAAAACGCGACAAAGAAATCCAAACAAGCGACAATCCTTCTTCACTTACCAGACCGCCTATTTCCATACCAGGCACACAAGTTCACTGAGATTGACTACGCCACTCGCCAGTGAACTGGGGGAACTTATTGTAGGAGGTGGATTACATCCCTTACTAGGCCGCGAAATAGCCGGCCTGGCCCATCAGATTTTAGTCGCTAGGCTCGACTCGCGGATAAAAGCATTCGGCTTGGTTATTGACTACTTTAGCAGATGAAGATCACCCTCTAGTCGACTTAACCGGACGACTAAGGACAGTCGTCTTGGAAAACATATTTCATTGGCCTGATTTGTTCAGCCCGACGTGAAAAGGTACATTAAGACAAATCGACGTAGGGTATCCAACCGACTGTAAAAAGAGGAGAAGGAGCAAGGAAAGGGGGGGAGGGGGGGGGGGGACAGAGACATACACCCACACTTGGCAGCTAAAATTAGAGTTTTTACTTCTCTTTAATATTTTCCCGACTTGTACTTTTCCCGGATAGCTCTCCCAGCACCGGCTACTTTCCTCACCGTGTATTTCTTCTTTTCATATCGACAAACACATTCCCAATCTAATAGACGCCTTTGTGATAGTCACACCGACGAGTTTTGTCTTCTTATTCGAGCCCGACCAAACTCGGTTCAAACATAAATCAGTAACAAAAAGTTGCCAAATCCAAAGTTCTAAAAACCAGAGTTTCTGATACTTGTGTGTTGGGAAAACACATAACACAATAACAGATTTAACAGTGCAACAACCACTGGTAACATCTAACGAGAAAAATATCTGCACGATGAAAAATATAAGTGAAACAAATATAAATGATACCAAACTTCTTTTAAAGGGAGAACTCTTTGATGTGAGAAGTATAAACCACGAGATTGTACTCCACTATTAACGAATATGAGCTACATAGATGCCCTTCTTACATTTGAAAAAAATCCAGATCTTAGAAGTTCAAAAAGCAATCTCAATAAATGAATCCAACAAGAGAGATATACAATAGCTTAGAAACAGCTAGCCACAAGAATGATAACCTCACCATACAAATCTAAAGGGAACAAATAATCTACAAAATTTTGGCTCTCACCAAGAAAATCTTACCGTTGGATTTTGTAAACACCAAAGACATTATCTACCAAAAACTGCAACGAATGTGGGAACCGAAATTCGCACTGTCGATTTCCGTTGAATTAGGAACGCGAGGTAAACCCTAGTTTCCCAGAGGTCTCGGATATTCCGAATTTGCGTGTGAGCGTTTACAACATGATAGGATCCTAGGCTATGAGAGTTGTCGGCGAGATCTCTAGTTCTAATAACCTAAGACTGCAAAACCCTACTTGAGTCACAACTCGAATAACAAAAATGAAAATTTTCCAAAATGCTCTAAGTGCTACGCTATGTTTGCTCGGAGTGGAGATTTTCGTGTGTTCTCTGCATCATCACCCTCGAAGTCCATATATACTCCTCTAGAGGCGGTTTTCTCTTTCCCCTTCTGCCCTAAGTCGAATTTATCGCTTCGCAGAAATATTCATTTTTTCCTCGATCTTCATGATTATCTTCAGAAACTTAACATTTATCCTTTCCTGTAAAATAAAAGATAAACCGTCACAAAGTTTAGGCTTGATTTCGGAAAAAAATCGCGAGTGGGCCTTTAGCTGAGCTTTAGACCTCGTCGGGCCGTTTCCTGACTCAGGCGTTTCTACGATTTATCGAAATAACATTGCGAAGACGACGTCGTCCAAGCGTTAGGATCTTTCGTATGAAGCGTTTGACTCTAGGTTTTTAGTTAACCGTCATCGTCTCATACGATCGACCCGATACTTTCTCGAGAAAACGAGTTCTTTCGGTAGGGTTCCAATGTCAATCCTGACCGAGCCAGAACAAAGATAAGTTCGATCAAGTATCAAAAGAGGTAGTTTAACGAGGAAGATGTGAAACTCGATTTATTTGATCCGACTTGCCGAACGAGTGAGTCGGATTGCTCGTGCCGTCTAACTTGCCCGTTTGATGAGTTGGCCGTGTCGTACCTTCCAACTCGCCGTACGGGCGAGTTGGTTGGTCCATTTCGTCCAACTCACCTGTATGGCGAGTTGGCCTTGTCCAACTCACCATTCGGGCGAGTTGGCCTTGTCCAACTCACCATTCGGGCGAGTTGGTCGGTTCGGGTTTCTTTCTTTCAAATTTTGGCCCGGAGACTTGTGTTGAGTCGATTTTGAGTCTGCATTTGTGTAGAAACACGATTTTTAGATGCTGATTTTGAGAATACCATTTTTGCCCCTAACAAACGCATTCTCCCGGTAGGTTTCCGACGTTGATTTCGTCCTAACCAATTTTGACCCCAACAGTTAGCCCCCATCTCGTTAGAACCGTGAAGTTCTTGCAAGCGTTTTTAGGCATATTGGACGAATTAGGTGGAATCCGACGTCTGAAGCCTAGAGGTGAAAAAGTAAATCCTTTCTTCTATAAGTATGTGAGTGGTTGTACAAACTCTTCATTTGTATATTTTCACAAATTTTTTTAAGAATCAAAAGATTTGTTCCTTTCTTTCAAAAAAGGAAGATATGTCTTCGGGGAGAGGGTTTCCTCAAAGTCTCGTGACAATCGTCCCGTACCCGATGGTTCCAGCTCGCATTACAACGATGATGTACCGAAGGTGGATTCTTGGCCTATTCAGTCGATCCTGAGGAAGCCGCGGCGTACTGGTTTCCAGGGGAGACGTGAAACCCCCCCAAACCAGGTACGTGGGCCTTGCCTCGGTTTTTTGCCAACCCTGTACAGGGTTGTCCCAGCAAAAAGCTGTCTGAATGGGCTGGATGCCATCCGGAGCCATTGCCAAGTTCCTAAATCGGTCGAGTTTCATCTTCTAGAGGCAGGAGAGGTTGCTGAGTTCCCACCCGATGGTTACTTTATGTGTTACGAGGTGTTCCTGACGCAATGCCATTTGTGGTTTCCTATTCCTGAGGTGACTTCTCGATTGTTCTAAGATATCGATTGGTCAAATAAACCCGTGTGGCTTGCAGAACATTGTCGGGATTCTCGTGCTGAGTTACGAGTTGGGAATAACCCTCGATTCCAAACACCTCGATGCTTTTCTTAAACCAGTCGGGAAATCGTCAATAATTCAGTTGAGGCCCCGATCAGAGATGACGATCATAAGTGAATTTGTGTCGAACTACCATGAATGGCGGAAGCACTTCTTTTTCGTCCGTGTTGACGATGCGTCCGTAGAGGAAACAGCCTCTCCGTCTTTAAGACCAGATGGGGTTTGAAAGGTATCTATGATCAGGTGTGGCACCTTTTCTCTTTTCTTTACCCCCCCCCCCCCTTTCGTTTCGGTGGAGTTCGATCTTTGATACATTTTGTTTACATTTTATTTTCAGAGACCAATCTTTTCCTCTGAGTCCAGAAGGTCTGGATACCATCCGAGACTTGCTTCGCGGGCACCCGTGTTTTTTGGCAACGTTCAACCCCAAGAGGGTCCGTCATGTTGTCGCTCTCCACCGTTCTTGATATCAGCTAGACCTGTCGGTTGAAGAAGGATCGGAGGACTCCATGGATGAAAAAAGACCGAAGACTCGTAAGGACAAACACTTCGTTGTTGAGGATGAAGCGGCTAACGAGCGGTGCTCCTCCGACAATATACTAAGAGACTACCTAAATAGTCAAGTAGATGAGGACAGTGGCGGTCGAGGCCGATTCTGACAAGCCGCTTGGTTTGACTATCCTCCGGGGCGCAGGTGGATCCAGTGAGACCCCAGAGTTTACCCAGGCGTCGAGGATGGTCAACGGGGTAAGTTCTTGTCATTTTCTTTTGAGGATGAGCCTTTCTGACTTTGAGATACTTGGCAGGGCCTCCTTATGATGAACCGAGCACTTAGTGCGAGATGGCATGAAGCACATATGGCTCAGTTTAAGGCTGAGGCGGCCAACAATGAGATTTCTTGCCTGAGAGATGAGTTGGAAAGTTCTTGTCGCCGCGAGAGGGATTCGGTCACCACTGAGATTCATCGCGCTTACAACGAGGGAAGAGGGAAATGGCCGAAGTCACGAGGACTCATCGTGAAAATTTCTCGTATCAATCCGAGGAACTTACGAGAGGTTATAAGGACTTTGGAGACTATTGCGAATGTCGCGGTGCCGTGGGCAGACTATACCTCACGTTCCTGGTTATTCGTTTGATGCCGAGTATGCAAGGCAGACCGGGCGTATGAACGAGAGGATAGGAACTTTGCGATTCCTCAGACCGAAGAGAGGATTTGGGAACAATGAGACCCGATTCCTGTTTCTCCCGACATAGTTGAGGCCGAGGTGGGGAATGTCGATGAGACAGGCGAGGTAAATCAGCTGACGGCTCCTCTTGATCTCAACGACTATTCGCTTGGGAGATCTATGACCGGGTGTTTTTTTCTTGATGAGTAACCGTGAGGTTGCGACTGATTCGGAATGCACTCTTCTATATTATCGCATGTTTCTGTCTTGTTTGTTTGCCGGCCGAATGTGGGCCTTGAATCCATGTATTTTACTAACTTTATTCGACTAGTGCTTTTTATGATGAATGGGTGTTTTTAGATATTTGAACTTGTCTAGTGTAGAAAGAAAACTCGGGTTGTCATCTCAACCTCTTCCTTTTTTCGGATCGCCCTGTTCGTTGTTCGTGCGAGATGTTCGAGGAGTTTTCGAAGTTTCGGGAACATTTAGATACATACAAAGAGACATGCTTTTAGGATCTCGTATCTTTTGATATCATGTCTTGAGACGTTAGAGACCAATGTGCTGGGTTTAGGGCAAGACCTAGGTTTACTTTCGGTTCGAGGCTTTTCGATGACTAATCGGATTTTGTTTTGCATGTTTCAATTTCGACCTGACTCCGTTCCGATTTAATGTCCGCGATAGGTTCTCGGCTTGTACGACTTATCTGGTCGGAGTCGAGCATCTCTTCAGGGATAATTTTTAAGTCTCCCAAAAGTGCTGACAAAAATTTTGGATTTCTTTTATTGCACACTGTTTATCCTAGTCGGATGTGAGAGGATCTGTCCTTAGGACGGACCTGGGGTGCATTTGTTTAAGACGGCTTAGGGTGCTCGGTGGGGCCAATTTTCGAGTGTTTTGTTGTTTCCAGATGGATGGGGGGGTGTTTCGAAAATTAAGGCAATGTCTCGCCTGTTTTTTTTTTTGAAAACTCACTTTGCGTAAATAACGTTTTTGAGCGTATTGAAACCAATGCTCTGTGCTTTGATCGGGGAATCGATGATTCGGACCGAGAATAGGATGGTGTAGAGTTGATTCGTTTTGGCGGTAGAATGATTTTTCGCGAGTTTCGCTTTTTTGGGATGGCGCGATAATCATTTGCTCGTGTAAGGATGTACGAGCATAGCGTTCTTTACTTGGATGATAGACAATTTATGAATTATAAAGAAGTCTTTATTGTTCGAGAAATTTTTAAACAAATGGCGATTACAAAAAATTCAAAAATTGTATTTCTGAATGTGGGGAATATACGAGTATTTGTATATGTACCGCACACCCCCCCCCTTTTTAAGAGAGGGGGATAGCTGAACTCAGTCTTTTGGACAGCTGCCTATGTAATCTCTTTCGGAGGATCAAGCCATCTCGTAGTTCTGTTTGTTAGGTTGCGAGTCTGTTTACTCGGCCGTTGTGTTTGTGTCGACTGAGTCAGTTGATGAGTTGACATCTTCTATTGGATTAGTCTTCTCTTATAAGATGGGCGTGTCGGGCACTGGAACTGGTTGTTCCCTGGCGGTTGCTAGAATCGACGATTCAGGGTTGTCCTTCCCGAAGTACTTTCGGCTGACGCCTGGGCTATCCTCGGGCGTTTGGAATTTGTCATTGCTGTGTTCATGATTTGTCTTAGCTTGTGTTCGGCCAGGAAGCAGCATCTCGACTGCTTCTGGCAGCCCCAAATTAGGGCAATCCTGTTGTGAGTTGGGAACTTAATGCCTAAGTGGTAAATTGATGGGACTGCCTTCATGGCGTTTAGCCAAGGCGTGCCCATGATTACATTGTATATGGCTGGATGATCGACGACCGCAAAATCGACAATCTTGGTGACTTCTTTTGCTGCCACAAGTAATTTGATAGATCCGAGGGTCATTGATGTTATGCCAGAGAAACCGGTTAGCGGCTTGGGTGATGGTACGACATCGCCTAACTACATGTTCATCCGGTTAAGAGTGTCACGAAAGATGACGTTGACTGTGCTTCCGGTGTCTATGAGAACCCTGGCGACCTCGAGATCTCTTATGATGAGATCGATTACCAATGGGTCGCAGTGCGGCTGATCGATTCCTCCGGCTTCTTCTTCGTCGAAGGTGATTATTTCTTTCGGAGTGTCATTGATCTTGCGCCAGATAGTCGAATTCGCGCTTGACTCGGCTTTGTGCTGATAAGCTTTGATGGCCGGGATGGTATCTCTGCAGAATTATGATCCACCAATGATCATGTTTACCCTGCGACGGTTGCTGTCGTTGCCCTTATCATCCTGCCTTCTTCCGTGCTTTTCTCCCAATTGGTCCCCTTGGGAAGGTCTTTCCGTTTGAGGAGTCTTGTCATTTTTTGGGGGGCAATCTTAGTCGCGGATAAGATCCTTCACACTGGAGGACTCCTGAGAGTTCTCCAGAGAGCAGTTTCGCGGCCAACCTTGCGTCGAGAACTTTACAGTTGATGGTCGAGTGCCCGTGTGTTTGGTGAAAATCGCAGAAGGTGTTTTTTTCGTAACTCAGATTTCGGATCCAAGTATTACCTGCCGTCCGTCCCTGCTCCGATCCGGAGTTAATAGCGTATCTATGCGCTCCCTTTGTTTCTTCGTCTCCGTGTTGACGTTTCTATTGTTGCGAGGGTTTTTCTTTCTTAATTTCTGATCCGACCCCGGATCCTTTGACGCATTCTTTGTTGGCTTCCATTTTTGGGAAAAAACCCTTGTATCCTCTTCGATGATAATGTAATTCGTGGCTTTGTGAAGTGCATCTTGGATCGTACGCGGCTTTTCCAAAGTTGTCCACTTCCTGAATTTCAAATTGAACCAGAGCGTTTTTCTAAGTGCGTCTATCGCGAATTTGTCGCTTATCCCGATGACTCTAGCCGTGACGTTTTGAACCACTTTATGAAGTCGCAGAGAGTTTCGTCCTCTCCCTGGGACAGGCTCCAAAGGTCTACGTTGGAGGTTTCTCGATCTATGAACATCGAGTATTGTTTGAGAAATTCTGAGGCGAGATGGCGGAAGATTCCGATAGAGTTTCGCCTGAGGCGAGAGAACCATTCTAGCGCTGCTCCGCGAAGGTTTTCTACGAAGAGGCGGCATTCACCGGCGTCTCTCTCGTTTTCTCTGAATCTGGCTCTACCCATCGCGACTTAAAAAGCCTGTAGGTGTGCCTTAGGATCAGTAATTCCATTGTATGGCATCACTTTGACCTTCCCAGGATCGGAAACCCTAGTTTCGGTGATACGAGTAGTAAAGGGTGTTTTACGAGCTTCTTCGAGCATTAGATCGATCTACGGTGCCGTGCTAGTAGCATGGTGGATTTGGGACTTCACCACCCTGACTTCGTCCACCGATTTTCATGAGATCATCGCGGAGATCGCGGATTTCAGAACTCTTGCTAGCAGATTTCCAATTTTTTCGGCGTTTGCTGCGAGTGTTTCGAGTTTGCTCTTCAGCCAGATCTTCATGTTATTTCCAGAAGATAGCTTCTTCCTCTACGTTCACAGGTTTTTCGAACTGGGGTTCGTCCCAAGCTTCGGCTTCTTGTGCGACGCGGATGTATGTATGCGTCTTCGTCCGTAGGTTCGGACTGACTGCTAGATTCCACGTCGACACATTTGATTTCTCCTCCTTCTTTATCTTCCTCGATAGGAGGAAGGTCTCCCGGGTTTTTCCGTGTAGCGCGGGGGTGACTTTGTCAGGGTTTTGTCCAGATGGCTTGCCTTGCGCGCTATTGGACCAGTCCAGAGGCGTTGCGAAGTCAAGTCTTCTTCCGCGGATTCGGGTTGTTCCCCGCAGAAAGATGGCCTTGTTCCTCGTTGTGAGGGTTTCAACCTGTTTAGCGAGAGAATTCATGACCTTATCTTGTTCTGCCAACTTCTTCTTAAAAGTCGCGAACATCTTATTCACCTCCTCGAACGTTGCGGTGTTTGCCTCGCCGTTGACCGCAGTGACGTTCGTCGCTTGAGTGTTTTCAACGTTTTCGTCGACGATGTTATCGTCACGAGGTTGTTGGTTGTTGATATCTGACATGTTTCAATTGAGCTTTGATGGCTGAGAGTTAGATTGATCCTTACCCCCCCCCCCCCTCCCTCCTTCTAGCGCCAAACTGTGGGAACCGAAATTCACACTGTCGATTTCCATTGAATTAGGAACGCAGGGTAAACCCTAGTTTCCCAGAGGTCCCGGATATTCCAAATTTGCGTCGGCGAAATCCCTAGTTCTAATAACCTAAGACTGCAAATACCTAGTTGAGTCGCAGCTCGAATAACAAAAACGGAAAGTTGCCTAAATGCTCTAAGTGCTAAGCTATGTTTGCTCTGAGTGGAGATTTTCGTCTGTCCTCTGCATCATCACCCTCGAAGTCCTTATATACTCCTGTAGAGGCGGTTTGCTCTTTCCCCTTCAGCCCTTGGTCGACTTTATCGCTCGCGAAAATATTCATTTTTTCCTCGACCTTCATGATTATCTTCGGAAACTTAACATTTATCCTTCGATCCTGACATTTATCCCTTCGAACTTAAGATTTATCCTTTCCTGCAAAATAAAATATAAACCGCCACAAAGTTTGGGCTTGATTTCGGATAAAATCGCGAGTGGACCTTTAGCCGAGCTTTAGACCTCGTCGGGCCGTTTTCTAACTTAGGCGTTTATACAATTTTATCGAAATAACATTGCTAAGACGACATCGTCCGAGAGTTAGGATCTTTCGTATGAAGCGTGTGACTCTAGGTGTTTAGTTAACCGTTATCGTCTCATACGATCGACCCGATCCTTTCTCGAGAAAACGAGTTCTTTTGGTAAGGTTCCAATGTCAATCCCGATCGAGCCAGAACAAAGATAAGTTTGATTAAGTATCGAAAGATGGAGTTTAACGAGGCCGATGCGAAACTGGATTAATTTGATCCAACATTCCAAACGAGCGAGTTGGATTGCTCGTGCCGTCTAACTCACCCCTTCGGCGAGTTGGCCGTGTCGTACCTTCCAACTTGCCTGTACGGCGAGTTGGCCTTGTCCAACCCGCCGTACGGGCGAGCTGGTCGTGTCGCGCCATCCAACTAGCCCGTATGGCGAGTTAGACAGTCCAACTCGCCGTATGGCGAGTTGGCTGGTCCGTTCCGTCCAACTCGCCGTATGCGAGTTGGTCGATTTGTGCTGACCAACTCGCGCCGTATGGCTAGTTGGTTCGATCCGTTGCTGACCAACTCGCCTGATGGCAAGTTGTCGGTTCGGGTTTCTTTCTTTCGAGTTTGGCCCGGAGACTTGCGTTAAGGTCGATTTCGAGACTGCATTGTATAGAAACACGATTTTTAGATGCTGATTTTGAGAATATCATTTTTACCCCTAACAAACGTATTCTCCCGGTAGGGTTTCCGAAGTCGATTCCGTCGTAACCGATTTTGACCCCAACAACGAAAAACTATGTAAAATCTCATTAACGCGAAAAAGACCATTGAAATGAAAATTCACATTTGAATCTCAACCTCACCGGATCAAGAAGCATGCAAAGAATAACATACAAATCAGAAAATATTGAAGCCTCTAAAACACGTGTTGACACACCTAGATGAAAAATATTTTTCTTCTCTCTTTTGTTACTTTTTCTCTCTCTTATGAATACCACAAAAAGTATTTTTTATAATGTCTTATTATAATTTTATAAAACTCATGGATTAGTACAAATGGCAGCTCAAAAAACTAAAATCAATTGATTTCGTCAATAGGAGGAACAAATATATTCTGAGTATTGTTTTTTTTTGCAGATGAAAAGTCTTATGGTATTTCTTTGTGCATATACGACACCAATACTTAACAAAATAGCCACATCTCAAATTATCAAGAGTATATATCTAATTATACTGAACAAGGCTTCTTCTTTCATAGATCACAAAGTAAACATTCGTCTGTACTTTTCACACCAGGCTCCATGGAAAGTCTTTGATATGGAACAACTCACAGGGACATGCTCTGTTTGTGTTGGTGTTATTATGAGTCTCAGTATGAGAGCCAGACGTGAGAAACAAAGGGATCCAAAACACATAAAAACAAAATTAAAAGCACAACCGAGTTTAAGAAAAGCAGAACTGTAAAGATAGAATTCACGATATGGAATATACAAGCATATATATATATATATATATATATATATATATATATACTAGGTCAAACCGCACTTGCGGACATAATAGTTTAACAAATATTGATAAATAGATCGATTTTCAATTTAAAAACCATTATATTGCTCAAGAGTCTGAAATAGTTAATGATAAATTTAACATCAAAACAAACGTTATTATCATAACAGAAATACTTTTTATTAATAAAATAATTTTTGTAACATTCATGTATTTAAATATTTAATAATAAATTAAAAAAATATTATGAATTATTTATCATAACATAAAATTTTTTTTATATAAAAATATAACATCTGTGATATCCACATGTATGTGTAACAACAACTAAACCTCAAACTAAAAAGGTATATCTTTCAAATCTATAATAAAAGTGCGGTGAATATAAATTTACCCAAACGCGAACATAAATTTTGCAGATTATTAATACTATAAGGGTATACAATATAGTTTATTTTATGTATATATGCGATTAGTGGGAGCTGTTTTGTCCAATACAACCAGGCTCGGTTCTGAAACTGGAACGCTTGATTGTGGAAACTGGAACGCTTGATACTACGCTCGGTTGTTGATCGGTGGAAGCGACGCTCGGTTGGTCAGTGGAAGTGACAGCAACAATCTCTTTGGAGGAGACACCATCTGCTTTATCCTCCGGCAAGCTCTTCTTTTCCGAGTTCGCCTCATCACGAATTTCTCTCTGCAATATAAATAGCACACTAGTTAACCCTGGACGACTTAAATATAAATTGTCTGGACGACTAGTTGACCATGGACGACTTAAATGTAAGTCGTCCAGACGACTTATCAGTAACTTATCAGTAAGTCTTCTGAACGAAATTAAGTCGTCTGCACAACTAGTTAACCCTGGACGACTTAAATATAAGTTGTCTGGACGACTAGTTGACCATGGACGACCTAAATGTAAGTCGTCCAGACGACTTATCAGTAACTTATCAGTAAGTCTTCTGAACGACTTAAAATTAAGTCGTCTGGACAACTAGTTAACCCTGGACGACTTAATTCTTGTTGGGAGAGGATTTGTTACTAACCTCGGATTGTTTGGCTTGAGGGGTAGTCTGTTTGGCTCGAGGGGTAGTCTGTTTCGCTTGAGGAGTAGTCTGTTTGGCTAGAGGTGTAGTCTGTTTGGCTAGAGGTGTAGTCTGTTTGGCTTGAGGGGTTGTCTGTTGGTTAGAGGTGTAGTCTGTTTGGCTTGAGGGGTTGTCTGTTTGTTACTAACCCCGGTTTGTTTGGCTTGAGGGGTAGTCTGTTTGTTACTAACCCCGGATTCTTTGGCTTCAGGGGAAGTCTGTTTGTTACTAACCCCGGATTCTTTGGTGACACCAACCATCTTCTCCACAGCTTCCACCCTATCGGACAACTTCCTAATCTCCTTGAGGCACTTCTTAAACCCATGTTTCATGCATTCAACTACGTCCTTGAACATATTTGCCATCTCCTCTCTGGTCATCCCACTAGCCTCTTCACTAGCCTCTTTAGGAGCCCCTTTACGAGTTTTCTTCAGAGGTCTTGGATTGTCTTCCTCTTCCTCCACCACAACCATCTCTTTGGCTTTCTTCGATGGAGTCACAACCTTAGGTTTTGTATAGACCTTAGTACCAGTGACTTCCCAGCAATCCATGGTCCACTTCCACGGTCTCCGATCATACATGACTTTAATGATGTTCTCCGCGGGCAGGTCCTCAACCTCAGAGTCCCATTTTGGCCACATTTCACTAATGTCCTTCTCAACAAAGTTGATCACGCGGGTCTGCAGTAAATAGAAGAATCGAGTTAGATATTTGAAAAAAAGACTAAATAGACGACTTAATTATAAGTCGTCTGGTAAGTCGTCCAGCTGGACGACCTTCCATGACGACTTATAATAAGCCGTCTACTAAGTCGTCCAGCTGGAAGACTTTCCAGGACGACTTAATTAAGTCGTCCGGTAAGTCGTCCAGCTGGACGACCTTCCAGACGACTTATAATAAGTCGTCTACTAAGTCGTCCAGCTGGAAGACTTTCCAGACGACTTTAATATAAGTCGTCTGCGCAGTCTTTTGGATTGAAGTAAATACCTGTCTCAAGATAGCAGCTTTCATTGATCTGCGGCCTCTGCTGCCCTCGTAAGCCAGTATCGGTGGAGACGGACTGTTTGCTCTGGAACACCAATACTAGCACCCAATTCCGGCATAGCTGTGTACACCCAGACCTGAAGAACTTGTATAAACCCATCCACGGTGTAACAGCCAGTAATATCTTTGTTCCACAAAGAGTCCATCAGCACCTTAAACGCGACTCTCCCCCATGGATAATTCTCAAACCGTTCTAAATCCATCACTAGCCTTGCAAGACTAGATCGTGTAGCGGTTGAAAACTTTCTCCCTTCAATGAATCCAGTGAAGATGGAAAGGTACGCGAGCCGCTTGCGATCTTCCAGGGACCAATCCTCGCATCTCTTCAGTGCTGCTATTATCTGATCAGTAGTTGGCCCAGCTTCCAGATGAACTCCCAGCATCCCCCAGAAAGAAACCATCTCTTTGGTAACTTCACATTTTGGTCTCTCAAGGTCCTCGATGTAATCGCAAGTTTAGACCAGTGAGGTTTTCAAACTCTAACAGTGAAAACCTCAAAGGTTCTGGACCAACGAGAGACCACATCTCATACTTCTTCTTAATGTCCAGCTGGAAACTGAGCATGTAGTGAACCAGCCTTGAAGCCCAACCAAATCCCTGCTCCTTGAACTTGATGAAAACTCCCAAACTCGACTCCTTGAGCTCTTCAAATTCGTCATCAGTAAGAGCTTCCCTAAGAGCAGTATGCAACTTGCTATTATCCGTATGATACGAAATGCTATTTTGGGCTTCTGGCTCTTCCTCTAATGTGTATAACCTACGGGGGAGTTCTGGAATATCCATCTTTTTGTCTGCAAAATAATCAAAGACAACAATAGAGATAAGCTAAACAAGCTAAATCTAACAAGAACACACAGAAAAGTCACAACACAAGCTAAATCAAAACAAAGCTTTCAACTTTCATTCACAGGAACTCACATAGAAGTCAGAACACAAGCTAAATCAATCACGCCTTAATTGTAACTCCAGACGACTTAGTAGACGACTTATAATTAAGTCGTCTGGAAAGTCTTCCAACTGGACGACTTAGTAGACGACTTATAATTAAGTCGTCTGGAAAGTCTTCCTGCTGGACGACTTATATTTAAGTCGTCTACTAAGTCGTCCAGTGGAAGACTTTCCAGACGACTTAAATTACAAGTCTTCCAGTAGAAAAATTTAAAGCGGACCTGATTAGTCGCAGAAGGAGTACTCGTCATTGCGGTTATAGATCTGAAAAAATAAACGTGAAACGGTGAGAATGAGTAAATTGATAGAGACAACGTTTTATGTTAAACGGCGCTAGGGTTTACAGTAAGCGGCGGTGAGAACGTTGGTGAGCACGGTGGTGAGGGCGACGGTTTGTTCGGAAATAGTGGAAGCGGCGGCGCTAGGGTTTAGAGGAAGCGGCGGCGCTAGGGTTTAGAAGAAGCGGCGGCGCTAGTGTTTAGAGGAAGCGGGCGGTGAGAACGTTGGTGAGCACGGCGGCGAGGGCGACGGTTTGTTCGGAAATAGTGGAAGCGGCGGCGCTAGGGTTAAGAGGAAGCGGCGGCACTAGGGTTTAGAAGAAGCGGCGGCGCTAGTGTTTAGAGGAAGCGGCGGTGAGAACGGTGAGAATGAAGTGAGATAGATAGCCGACGTTGAGAACGATGGTTTGTTCGGAAATAGTGGGAATTCGAAATCGCCTTTGATATCGCCTTTGAGAGAGAACTGTTAGGGTTTCTGAATTTTGCGAAAAATGAACAAAAAAAATCACCTTATATATTGGGTAAATAATCCGGTTAGCTTTAAAAGTACATTGGTAAAATTTAAGGTTTGGTCCGGTTTAGACGACTTACAAATAAGTCGTCTGGCGGATAATGTACATCAGACGACTTAATATTTAGTCGTCCGTTTACAGACGACTAAATATTAAGTCGTCCCAGACCCTAAAATGAACCCCTAAACTAAAATGACTAAATTAACTAACTAACCACGTTATAAAATCAAATTATACTTCAATAGTGTTTACTATACACAGAAATGAACACACTTAGGTAGATTTTAAATCTTTCAAAAACATTCTTAATGCTTTCCAAAATCTAACCCTAAGAACACATACAATACTACAACATATGTTGATGAAACATAAACTAAAGAATATCATGACTCACTACTTTCACTCATCTATGCTGAAAACAATTGAAATTTGTTATATCTTAATTTATATCTCTTAAGACATATGTTAATTACATAATTCCCATTTTTCACTTATCAAAATATTTTTTACAAAATTTTTAAATTATGTTTAAGAATAACTGTCCAGACGACTTTCAGTTAAGTCGTCTGAACAGACGACTTGCGAGGGTTAGAAACGTAAAAAAATTCCGTTTTTTTGTTTGTTCACAAGGGGATAGTTGTAATTTCAATAGCCTTTTAAGTTACTTTTGCCTTTGACCCAAGTTTGGGTATTCTTTTGGGTTTGACTCCAAGTTTTGAGTCACACTTGGCAATTCTCCCTTTAATCAAAGTATTTTATCATTGCAATCTCTGAATTATTTAAAAGAAATCACAATTCCTAAATAAATAAAAATAAATACTTATACCTATTTAAATGTTCCTATTCATGATGTAAATTACTTAGATAACTAAGCTTATCAAAGTGCAATTAAATAAATTATAAAGAGCATTTGTAGAACTTTCTTATGTTTGGTAGAATATTTCTAAATCAAAGTAAAAAAAACAAAACATAAATGTTATTATGTTGGGCATATATAAATATCATGTTGTTAATATTAAACTCTATTAATTTATAATGAATAAAAGGTGATTATCAATTAATTATAGTTGTAGTAATTATATTTAGAGAAAAATG